>JARHVA010007163.1:40000-127500 GCA_037957365.1 Torreya grandis
TAACAAAGTATTGGGTGGATAACTCCCTTGATGCACTAAGAGGCATGTTGGGTGACCTCATCCATCTAAACCCCAATATTTCATATGGTGTGAACTAGGAATCTGACATAGAGGGGAGGTTAGTCTTGTGTTAGTCTCATAAAACAAATGAAATGAGCACACTAAGATCCTAACACCTCTAACCTAGACACTAGGGAGAGTTTAGTAACAAAAACTAAATTAAAGCATAACAAAAACATAGAAGACACAATTATTTTACCTTCCTTGGACCTCCACATTTCTTTGTTTAATGGTTTTCTTAGCTTGTACATCAATAATTATTTGAAAATGAATCTTGATTTGCTCCTTATCTCCTTGGCACCCTAGTTTTGATGTTGTTTGGCTTTAGATTTGAGTACGATATCACTACTTGCATGGCATTTAAGCATTATAACACTACATCAAAGCTTTTAACTCATTTATGCATAATAAATTTGCACCAAAATAGTTCAAAAACCAATAGGCATATCCTTGTATTTATAGCCTTAGGAACTAACTCTCACCCACGATGATTTAAGGTTGAGTTTAGGCTTGGAATAGGTTCAAACTAAACCTAGGTGAGTTAAAACTAACTCTAGCTGAGTTAATAGTTGTCAAGTAATTATGATTTATAATTACTAGGCATGGCTATCAAATTAGATATTTTAGGATATTTTCAAAGATCTTGAAAACTCATAAAGGTAATGATGATAAGCTAGGATATTTTGATTTTTTAAATTTCCATTTTTAGATATTCATTAATTTCAAATAGATAATTCAACTAGGCATTTTATCATATTTAATTTTTTAATTTATTTTTATTATAATTTTAGCTCTTTCAAGATTTATTCAAGTGTGCAAGTGCCCCACTTTAATAGGTCCATAGGCCAAATTAACAATTATGATGTCTCAAGGTGATTAGGGATGAATATGTAAGAGGTTATTATTGCATATGATAGAATACCCTTATTAGGGATGTCTCAACATGATTTTAAGCTTTGATGAATGATGCACATGTAAATTTGGGACATTTAGTGATTATTAGGATTAATATGAAATGGTTGATAGGAATCAGTCTAGAGTTTATTGAAATCCAGTTGTGGATAATTTTAGGTGTCTATAGTTTGATCCTATTTGGGAATATGTTGTAAGATATAGGCATAATAACATCTTATCAAATAATGAAAAGGTCCTATATACCTATGACTTTAATATAAATGGATGAGCTCTAGATACACCCTCAAGGGAGTGATTAAAAAAATGGTTGGGGATCAGTCCCTTGAAATAAGGTAAATGATTGGACCAAAAGGTAAAATGGGGTGGAAAAGGCTACTTTGCCCATGGGAAATTATAATTAATGGCATGATGAGCTACCTAGATTGGGTAGACAAATAGGATGATTTACCCATAAGTGATTATAATAATTGGCATAAGAAGGATAAAAATAGATAATTATTTACCTATAGGTGGTAATAATAATTGAAAAAAGGATTAGGGTAATAAGAGAATGATTTGCCCAAAGGCAGTTATAATCATTGGTAGAATAAAAATAGGCCCCAGTTAGGTGGATAGAGACAATAGTTTTTCCAAAGGTGGTTATAAACATTATCAAAATTAAAACATGCCCTAGTTGGGTAGAAGAAAGATAATGATTTTCCCAAAGGTGATTAGAATCATTAACCTCCAAATAAATCAAAACATAATGATTTGCCCATAGGTAGTTCTAATCATTGGTGTAGTGAGTGGGATGGTACAAAATGATTTTCCAAAGGTGTTTATAATCATTGGCATCATAAGAGGGATGAGATAAAATGATTTGATTAGAGGTGATTATAATCATTGATACCATGATGATGGCAAATTGGTATAGATAAGAAAGATGAATTTGGGAAACCTTATAGGATGGAGATGAACATCCTAACTAGAAATGGTTAAAATTATTTCATGATTTAATTACTCTTTATGTGGGAATGATTGGGATAGATTGGGAATTTTTTAGGTGCCAAGGAGATATATCATGTACATATTTCTTGTAAGACTTCTTGAGCTAATTTTTATTATATCACATGATGATATGCATCATGATATAAAACACCATGATAACATAGATGAAATATGCATAAATACTGACATGCAATATAATAAACATGTGAAAATAATTCACCCATGATAAAAACCTTGATGACAATGTTAAAATATGAATATGGATGGATTAAATAATAATGTTCAAGGAATCACTCAATAAACACACATAGAGTGAATCAAGGAATGAAAATGAAAACAAATAAATAGGCAAAAAAAAAAAAATAGAAAGACCAAAGAACAAAATTATTTTTTTTTTTAAAAAACACCAAAAAACAACATGAAAGAAAGATAAATATTGGGTAAATAAAATGTTAGAACAAATAGAGAACAAACAAGATTATTAACATTGCCCCTAGGCTATAGGAGATAATGAAACAATCAAACAAAATGTGGGAATAGAAGAAAAGGAAAGGGGGTAGTCGAGTTGACTCTAGATGCACTGGGTAAGTGGATGTTTCCTATATAGTTCCATGCATGCAACATCTACCATAAACTTCAAGCCAAATGTAGTTCTCTTAGGAGATGAGATAGAAGAAAAATGATGATAAAAAAAAAACATGATTGATGTGGTAGAGTAATATAGGAATGGGCTCGTAAAGCGGTGAGCTCATGGGATGTTAGGCTAATAAGGATGGGGAAACTAAATGAAAAGTGGTTTCTTTTGAAATATCTAGGGATCCTAGAATCCTTAAGGCAAAGAAGTGTTTGATGTGTTTAGGATTTTCTAGATATATTTTGAAATGTTTTTGAAAATTTTGAAGCATCTCAACTCGATGGAGGATTAAGAGATACTAAATAGTCCAATCTTGTAAAATGGAGAGAATAATTAAACTTGAAATTACTCACAAAATGCTGAGAGCATGTCTTAGGTTTCTCACAAAATGGCAAGAGCCTTACAAAGGGGTGATTGAACTGACCTCTACATGAATGGAGCACTACCTACATAGTCTCATTAGGAGCTTAAGTCACTGTAATTTTGCCTTAAAATAAAGGAATCTAACTAGGTAGCATTAAAAACTCAAAAAATAGGCAAAGAAGATAAATGACACATTATGGCATTATAATGTCAAGGTGGTACTTTAAGGCATGATAAAGGTGTTGTTTTTTATTTTCCCATAGGAAGTTATAATTAGGAAACAATTGCATAGGTAAATGATACTCATTTTCCCATAGGAGATTATAATTAATAGCAAAATGGTGGCTCTCTAATTTACTTAAAGGTGGTTATAATCAGTAGTACTTAAATGGAGTAAAATAAGGAATGGAGGATATAACTACCAAACCAATGTCACACTACTCTAAAATACATATGTAACCTTGTAAATCTATTTTGGATAGTAGATACTTGACAAGATCTACTTTGGAAATAGATATGGTCTTGTTGTTTAGCATGTAATGTCATAGGTTTTGAGCTACAAAGACCATAACTAAATAATATTTTTAAATGAGTGTATATTTGTGTTCATACATGATTAGTGTATATATTAGATAGTACATGACATGTTTTTTTCCATCATCATCATGCTAAACTATAATTTCCCCCAAGGCTTTATCTATGGCTAATAGGTATATTAAGAATGGATTTCTTGGCACAAGTGGAAAAAAAAAAGGAAAATGTGCAAGATAGTCCTTTAAATGTTAAA
Organism: Torreya grandis; assembly: GCA_037957365.1. Classification (NCBI taxonomy): domain Eukaryota; kingdom Viridiplantae; phylum Streptophyta; class Pinopsida; order Cupressales; family Taxaceae; genus Torreya; species Torreya grandis. Next base: position 43,747 of record JARHVA010007163.1, read on the forward strand.
ATATTTTTGTCATTCATAATCCCAATGAAACATGACACCTTTCTTTAACAAGTGTCTAAATAAATGGCATTTTTCAGCCAAATGAGAAATGAAGCATCTAATAGAGTGAATCTTGCCCTTCCAACTGTAGAGTTGGTTCAAATTAGAAGGTGGTGACATTTATATAATGGATTGTACTTTGATAGGGTCAACTTCAATGCCTCGATAGAAGACTATGAAGCCTAGAATTTTTATATAAGTAACACTAAAAATACACATCTTAATATTGAGTCTAACTTTGTATTTATGCAATCTCTCAAATATTCATCATTGCAACTGGATGATTGGCCTTGGTATTTGATTTACCAAATATGTCATTAACATAGTCTGTAATAATGTCATGCATCATATCATGAAACATGATGGCCATGGATCTTTGGTCTGTGGCCCCAATGTTTTAGAGATAAAATGACATAACTTGGTAATAAAATGTTCCTAATGGAGTGGTGAATTCTATTTTATGTTGGTCTTCTGGTGTAATCTAGAATTGGTTGTATCCTAAAAATCAATCCATCAGTGAAAGTATTTTATACCCCATTATGGAGTTGACAATCATATCATTGTTTGGTAGAGGAAAGTCATATTTAGAGAAGACTTTGTTTATATCTCTAAAATTAGTACAAATTTTTATTCCTTGTAGTTTCTTATTGACTAGCACAATATTTGAGATCCACTCTGAATAATTAATCTATTGAATACATCTCTCTTCTAAGAGTTTTTACAACTCTTTATTTACTAATATAACAATACAAATATGCATCTTGCACAATTTATTCTTCAAAATTTTGGCATCAAGATGTATAATAATAAGGTGTACAACCAAGGTAGGGTTGAAACTTAGCATGTTATAATAGGCCCAAGTAAATATGTCAACAAATTCCCTCAAAAGGTCTATAAAATTTTCACATTCCTCCTCAGTGAGGGATGTGACTAATTTGATCCATTTTTGGTCATTTAGAGTCCTAATGTTGAATTTTGTAGTGTATTCAATGAGGAGAGTCAAACCATCTTCTATAATGGTTGGTAAAGATTTGAATTAGATTAAAACAACAAAGTCATCTATTTAGACTATCTCTTCAAGTTCTCCTAGACAAGATAAGTCTAGATCTTCCAATGGTAAGTATGAAAATTTCATAAAAACTATTGAAAACTTTTGGATGATTTGGTCAAAGGCATGATTCTCTTCAGAACTAAACTCAGACCCAATGGGAATTTCATCATTGGTCATCTCCTAAGCTATGTTTTAATAAAGGTGAACACCCTCATCTAATGGCACCCAAAATAGGGTTTCACTAGAAGATTAACCTTTCTCTTTACTTTTACCCTAGTCCAAAAGTTCCTCAAAGAGGTTTTATCTTTGGGACCTTAATGTTTTATTTAATTATTTGTGGCTAAGGGTGTTCAACCACTCTCTAATATAGGATACAAGATCCAAATTGATTGAGAACGCTTATTTATGGTCTACCAACATAACATTGTCTCTTAAGCCTATAAAATTACAAAAGGCCTCACCATTATAAAACTCATTTATAGGTACTATGGATTCTTTTTTATTATAAGCTATAAGTTGAGGGTGATATAGAGGAAGTGGATTGTGTCAGTTAATTAATATAAGGGTACAAATGGAATTGGTGTCAAATAGATTGGTACTAGTCAGGTCTTCATAAAGGTTATGATCAAACCTTACTTCACTATCAGCACCATCATCATAATTCATTAGCATTGGAACACAAATAAGATATGTGGGGTCACCCTTAGGTGGTTTAAGTTTGAGACCATATGTTCCTTTGTATCGAGTGATGGAGATTGGATCAAGTATTACTTGTTGATTTGGCCTGAGGCCCCCTCCTTAATAGGCATGATTCTTTATAATCTAGGTTGGAATATGATACTTGGAATTTTTATAATAGTTAACCAATTTGTTTTTATATAACTAAGTTTCATCATTTGTAAGTGAGACCTATTGTTAGCCAGTGGCTGATGTAAAAATGATAAAATTTGGACTATGCAAATTACCTTTTCCTTTTCATTTCCATTCCAAACATGGTGGCTTGGATTTAGGTCTTCCATAAGATTTGGGGTTCTATGGAATCTTGGCAATTTGAAATGTATCATGGATCAAATATTCTCCTGGGCCATTAGCTGTGATGGTAAAATTATTAGACATTTTAAGAGGTGGCATATGGGAATATGAATTGAGGGTATCTAGATCTATGCAATTATTCTTTGGAAAATTAATAAGTATTTCCTTTCCTTTGTCCTTTTTTGGAATTGGATCTAGGATAAAATAGTAGTTATAGATTTCATACTTGACCTCCAAATGTTTAAAATGTTTGTAGGGATGAAAATCTCCATGGATGGTTACTTCCATGATATAATGGGAAAACTTAATATACTGGTGTAATTTTGATGGGATTGTAGGAATTTTGTGTATCCAAGATATTCCTAGAATAAAATTATATGACAAGTCTAGGTATAACACATGGTAAAGTGTATATTAGGTTAAGGGCCTAAAAATAATTGGTAAATTTATAGTGCCTTGAGATTCCCACTCTTGATTGTCAGAGGCCTTGATTATGTTCATTTCTAGATAGATATTAGTTGTTGTGTATTTGAGATTCTTGATGAACTTAAGAGACATAATATCCAAGCACAATCCATTGTCTATGAGGACACATTTCACTTTTTTCCACATTATGACAACTTTGATATATAATGGATTATTATGGAGAGGGCCAAGGGATGACATATAACTTTGGTCAAAGGTTAATTTTTGGCTTGGGGCTAGATGTCTAACCAAATCTTGGAATTTGTCTAGGCTTATGCCATTTATAACTTGTGATTAGCCAAGGAACTCTATCAAGATGTTCTTATAGATTCTTATGGATGGTAGACATACATAAAAAATCCAAAATGGAAATTCGTACAGGCGCCTTCTGAATTTGTTCCATAATATCAAACATATTTTCCTTCAAAATGGTATATGGATTATTCCTAGCTAGAAAGGTGGGTTATATGGGTTTGGTAGTAGATGGTTCTAGGCCTAGAATGGTAATATTTGACCATCAAGTTATGATTGCATAATCAAGATTAGAGATAAGGCCATTATTACTAGAAAATGATGGTAGAGGGGAACCTAATAAGATAAGTCTCAGTTGTTGGTTCACTTGTATTTGCTCATGAACAATGACAATTTATTGGTGTAAGGTCTAAAAGTAGTAATCCTTAATTTTTGGTATGTTTGTATATGGTCCCATGTCAAGGAAGGATCATTGGCATAGGTTGGTTGGTTTGCATTATTTAAAAATGGTCCTATTCAATTAGTACTCAGTCTTAGATTAATGGTAATGGTGGAAATTTGAGATCCTATAAGATTACCTACAACCTTATTATATTCATGTGAAACTACATGGCATGTTTATTGGTTACTGGCATCATTCTAGCCTTGGTTTCATTAATTTGGTTGATGTTGTTTTTACTACTAGAATTATTGTTTTTGTCTCAATTGTTGATATTACTACTTCTATTGATTTGGCCTTTGTTGTTGTTATTGGTTATTGTTATTATGTTGTGGAAAAGGGTTTTGATAGATGCCCAAGTTTTGATTAGATGTAGAAGCTATATTATCTAATGTTATCTCCCTATTTTCCAACATATTTTGAATGATATGTTTGATTTGTACATAATGACACATATTATGTCAATTAACCCAATGATACTCATATAATTCATTTTCTCAGTACCAGTCTAGATAAGGAATGAATTTAGAATATTATTTTTAAATAGTCCAAAAAAATATATTAATAATGGTTAACTTGAAAAATAGGGATTCATTTGGTTCTCCAAGGTCACTAAATGCATGATGAGTAGGCGAAATTTTCCTTAGATGAGGGGTTTACAGAGGCAATGGTTATTGTGTTTGTTGAGATGGTCTAGGCTGCTATGAAGGTTGTGCTTGTTGAATAGGTTGTTAGTGAGGAGTAATGTGTATTTATAGAATAGGATGAGAAGATGTTGTTTACACCATTTGGACATGTCATGACTCAATTACTCTATTTTTAACAACATTCTTGTTATAGTTAAATTGGTTAGATTTTTCATATTTACTAGCTTGGGTTGGTGCTAACACTTACAATTGGAATTGGTTTTGGTTTGATGAGGTTAATTTAAATCCAATTGTTAATTTATTTTTCAACTAAAAAACCTTTGTTAATGATTTCCTTGAAAGTGTGGGCACATTATAGATGGTAAGATATCTCAATGTGCAAATTCTTGGTAAACACATCGACTGGTTGTTGGTATGTGGGTTTAGCAAATGATTTCCATCACTATAGATAGCTTGTGAAACTTTTACCAGCCTTCTATTTGGTTTGAGTCAAATCTACCAATGAAATATCATGTTCAAGATTGTAGGAGAAATATTGCATAAACTTGTATAAAAGGTCATCAAAATCAAATACTGAGTTCTTTGGAAATTTTAGAAACCACTCCAAGTCCTATCCTATTAGAATCTAAGGAAACAAAATTAGGAGGTATATGTCATTATAAGCCACTAGCAGGCAAGCAATAAAGAATTATATTAAATGGGCCTTGGGGGTCTCCTTTACCCTTGTATTTATCAAAATTCAATGGTTTTTACCCTAGAGGAAATGGTATTTATAGATACTCCATGTTGAATGGGTAGGAACACATGCTATCCAACTTAAAATTATTGTTTTGTTTCCTAGCTTGAATGGTAGTAATTGCATCCTTCATTTGATGCATTTTTTATGCCCAAAAACTAGATGGAATATTAGCTTGGTTTAGGGGTTGGGCGATCAAGTGTGGATTAATTTGACTGGGGTATAGTGGAGGCATGGTTTTACACTGAATGTTGTTTCAGATAGAAAATTGACTAGGAATATGCATTCATAGATTGGGATGAGCTTGTTGAAACTCCACGCATTGAGGTGTGATATTCTAGTTCAGATTCAGTATATAGGTCTAGTTTTGGGGGAATTATTATTGGGATGGAAGGATATGGTTGGGGGTAAAGTACTATGTCAATTGAGGTTGAATAGGGAATTGATTTTTACTAGTCAAACCTAGATAAATAAATGGAACTTGTTATGAAAAAAGGCCCTATCATTGAATTTGTGGGACATTTGGAACAAAAGGCAATTTTTGCCTAATTAATACTTGTGGGATATTAGTACCTCATTATTTTATAAAAACTTGTTGTGAATTATATTCTTTGAGAGTGTTTAGAATTTTTTTTTTACCAATAGACATACATTGTTGGTTAGATAACATATTATTAAGGATAACATGTGGAACATTAGTTTCCCCTATTGAGGTGGTAGAATATTTGATCTCTAATACATTGGTGGCATATTTTATTTTTCCTATTGTGTAATTTTAGTCATCACCTATTGTGGTGGAGTAACATTCATCACATTTTGTTGAGGCAAGGCACTAGTTATTGCTTGACTACTTAATCCTTATGTTTGTGTGTTAAAATAAGCAATTGATTGAGGATTAAAGGTATCTTTTTGTGTTATGAGGTATAAATTCATACCCCATGTGGTTTTGAAACACTCATGGTGTTTACTAAAGGCCCTTTTTGTGTACTATATGTTTGTGTAATTACACCACTTTGTCCTAGGTTAGATGATAGTTGTGTGTTATCCACTATGTTTGGCACATTTATCTGCATAGTATTAGGCACTTATTTGATAGTTGGATCATTTAACATGTATCCACATGAAGTTGATTTGTGAAAATGGGTCTATACCCAAATTTTATTGGCCTATCAATTTGATTAAGAATCTTGTTGAAGGAGCTAACTCAATGAGATGAACATTTGACATGGCCATGTTATTAAAATTGTACTCTAAGTTCAAATAGGTCTGGTATGCAATCTACATATGTATAAATTGGTCCTTCATTATGCCCTTTCCTATGAAAATCATACATGGATATTGGTATGATATCAACACAAGCATTTCATGATTGCTAGAAGAGGCTTGTTCAATGGTTTGGTTGTAAGGCATAGTTGAAGGTACTTGAACAAGACTAGGCAATTTTTTATGGGGGAAGTCTACCAGAAACTTGGCCCCTACCTCTATAGATCTAATTAAAAGCTCATCCTTGTTTTCAATTAAGTGATGATAAAAAATAGGGATAATATGTCAATACATTGTAACATAGTATGGTTATTATTGAATTTAGTCTACAAATAATGGTATACTACTAGATATGACACTATTTATTCTTGGTCCTATTCCAATTATGGAAGTGTATTAACCAAATAGTGAGCTAAAGGATCTTGTTTTTTTCCCCTAGATTTAGTGTTGTAAATAGGATAGGGATCTATCTCAAAAACTACATTGTCACCATAAGGGTTTTGAATAAAGTCTTCTTGTGTGACCATATTATCATATCCCATATTGTGCATGGATCTACTATGAGTATAGTGAGACATATTTAAATCAATGATAAATTTTTTATGAAAATTATTTGAGTTATACAAACTCTTAAAATAATGTCCAAAAGAAAAATGGTTCAAACTTGGTCTAACTTGATCTAAAATTGGAGCTGTATCTCTAAAAATATCTATGCTAAAACTTAGTACAAAATAGTCTAACATTAAATGCCTTACACAAAAAGGTCAAGTGGATGAATAAAAATTGGAATTCCAAACTCTCGGTGTAAAGTGTTTCAAACAAGTCTAATTTAAAGAAAATAAAATTTTCTAGGTCTTTTGGAGAAGGCACAAAATCTAGGCTCAAAACAGGTATATGCTAGGTCTTTTAGAAAAGGCACAAAATCTAGACTTTAAACAAAACAAGGTTTGAGATTTAATCTAACAAATTTGAAACACTTTGGCATAAACTAGGCATTAAAATTTAAACATAAACTTGGTTAGTTGGTATAAGATATGAAACTATAGCATATGGAAGATGGGCCACTTCCCTTAAATCTAGCTAAAAATAATAATTTTCAAATTGAATAAATAATTAACCTAAGTTACACATCCGAAAAGAGAAATATCAATGTCTAGACCAAAATTACACAAGACATAGGTATAAATAAATCAATGTTTGGATTTGAAATTGACAAGGTTAATTTCAAACTCAATTTAGCAAACGAGGCATCTTTGAAACAAACAAAAAGATAGAGAAGAATAGACAATATGGTGGTACTAAGTATAGATCCAAAAGACACACATGGCTTTGGTTTTGAAATTGAAATTTGGACACAAGGCAAATAAGTCTTTGAAATTATTTGAAAAACATAATGACATTATCATGCTCTGAATATATGATCAATAGTTTATTTCAAGACTCAAATACAAAAATGTTTGAAATGAATTGGGTAGTGTAACAACACCCTTTTCGATCAAATGACACACAAACAAAGTTTGTCAAAAGACTAGGGCAAATTTATGGTGTCAAATGGGTAGCATAACAACTCTTCAAATAAAGGAGTGATGTATAAACAAGACTCATTTTTGATGTGGTAAGATAGAAAAAATAGATAATTTAACTCAAAACCATGTAATAAAGGATAAAATGACTCAAACACCTAAGTTTAATGTCCTAAATCCTAAAAATAACAAGGTTGCATAACACTATCGAATTCCATCAATATACTAGCTCTTGAGAAGATTTTAATTGTTAATCCAAAAAGTAAAAGTGCATGAAAATTAGGTTTTTTAGGCCTCCTCTTACCTTAAGAGTCTGTATTGTGACACATAACTTTAGGATACTCACCCTGCATCAACATATCCATAGAAAGTGGGGTTGTTCTAAACTATCAATTTTTGCACATTTCTAAATGGTCCCAAGTGTGTTTAACATAAGATATGCTCACATCAATTGGATCTTTGTCAACTAGGTTGTTGTGAAAAATTATTATCCTTTTCACAACCACTACATCTATCACTTACTCAATGTAGTGTGATGTCAAAGTTTTTCATACATTTTTAGGCAAACATTTACTAATAGAGGTAGTTTAGCCACTCAAACTACCATCCCACTGATTCACTAGATAAATTTAAATACCCCACCATGGAATGGGTTGAAATGATGTCAAGAGATGAATTATCAGGTCAAATCTTCCCTAGAGAACCCATGAGGAGGTGATGAACTCCCTCTCGCAAGACAAAATGCATGAAAAAATAAATACAAGTAAAAAGACTTTATTGTCATTTTGGGGTCACCCAAACCATATGAATTTGGGGAGGGACTTAGTGACATTATTTTCATGATTTTGGACTAAAGCAGCCAATGTAAAGAATGAATTTTTTTGGTCACTTGATTTTTGTAAAGGGGATGGGGGAGAGTATACATGAATCACTCATTTTACTTAAATAAACAACTTTTAACAAATAAGCATAAAACAAACAACTCTTAGGAGTATGTAATTAAATGTGAAATTTCATTTTATTAACCAAAACAAGATGTGTTTTGAAATTTTGAGCCCCTTGGTATTTATTTGTTGAAAATTTTGAAATACCAAAAACAACTTAAGCAAAAAAAATATTATTAAAACACCAATTTAAAATGTGAAGTTTGTAGGTTAGAAGTGTTTTAAATGTTTCTTTTTGGTCTTTGGGTCCTAAAAAACATGTTAGAGGGTCTTTGTGATTAGAAGCACTTCATGGATGATCAATTGACTTCCTAAATCTTTCTCTCAGGTTTACACATAGTGAAAAACCACCATACATAGAGAAAAACCACAATTATCTCTATTAAACCATGAATATATTCCCAATATTACAACTTGCATAAAAATAGAGCATTAAATGCAATATTACTACTCTATGTGCAAAATCATTGAAATAAAGGTAAAATCACTACTATGAGAATATAGATATTGTAGCTTAACCCAAAATGGTTATCATAAATTGTTATTAGTTTAAATTAATATTTATAAAGTTTAAGTAAAACCACAGAACTTTCAAAAATATCACAATTCTTAAACTAGTGATATTGCAATATCATCACTTTTGGCATGATATGACACCTCTTAGACTAGCGATATTATGATATCACAAGTTTCATTGAAAGTTTAAATAGTTAGTTCAAAATTTTAAAATTAATGATAAAAATATAATAAAAATTAAAAAACTATGATTCTGTGAGTAGAGATATTATTACAATATTGCAACTCCAGCGAGCAAATCCATGATTTCACAAGGCAACTTTGTGACTTTCAAAAAAATGTCCTTTAGCCTCTAATTTTCACATATTTTAATTATCAATCTCAAATTTTTACATGAAAATCATTAGTAGAATTCTCTTAAAGTCCTTAAGAGTAACTTCATGGGGTGTGTGTCCCATCAAGCATGCCAATATGTGAACTAGGAATTTGATATAGAGGGGAGGTTAGTCTTATGTTAGTCTCATAAAACCAATGAAATGAACACACTAGGATCCTACTACCTATATCCTAAACACTAGGGAGAGCTTAGTAACAAAAACTAAATTAAATCACCACAAAAACATAAAAGACAAAACTCTTTTACCTACCTTGGAACTCCAAATGGCTTTGTTGAATGTCTTGTTTGGCTTGTGCATCAATCAGTCTTTGGCAATGAAGCTTGATTGGATCCTCCTCTCCTTGGTACATTGGATTTGATGTTGATTGGATTAATATTTGAGCATGTTAACATTAATTTCATGGAATTTAGGTATTATAAAATTACATCAAAGCTTTGAATTCATTTGTGTATAATAACTTTGCACCAAAATAGCTTAAAAACTAATATGCATGGCCTTGTATGTATAGCCTTAGGAATTAACTCTCACCCAAGGTGAGTTAAGGTTGAGTTTAGGATTATAATGGGTTAAAATTAAACCTAAGTGAGTTAAATCTAACTCCAGTTGAGTTAATAGTCTTTCAGGTAATTATAATTTTCAATTACTAGGCATGGCTCTCAAATTAGATATTTTAGGATATTTTCAAAGAGCTTGACAACTCATAAAGGCAATGATGAAAGCCTAGGATATTTTTATTTTTGGAATTTTAATTTTTAGATATTCATTAATGTCAAATGGATAATTTAACTAGGCATTTAATCCTATTTAATTTGTTAATTTATTTTGATTGTCCTTTTAGCTCTTTAAAGATTTATTCAAGTGTGCAAGTGCTCCAGTTTAGTAGGTCCATAATCTAGTTTATTAGTTGTGATGCCACAAAGTGATTAGGGATGAATCCATGAGATGTTATTATTGCATATGATATAACACCCAAATTAGGTATGTCTTAACATGATTTTGATCTTTGATGAATGATGCATAAGTAAAATTGGGATGTTTAATGATTCTTAGGCTTAATTTATAATGGTTGGTAGGAATCAATATGAAGTCTAGTCAAGCACCAGTTGTGTATAATTTTAGGTGTTTACATATGGTACCTTATCCTATTATGCAAGTATTTATGTTTTTATGTATTTGGATAAGGAGATCATAGAGATTATTTCAATAAAATCACATGGGTATGTTTGGTTGTAATCAGTTGACTTGGAAAAGATCCTGTTTTTGTGTTTTAGTTGTTGGATAGGGGCACATTTAGACATTATGCCCTGGGGTGTAAGCCTATAATAACTCTCCATATTTCATCCAAACATGAAAATCTAAGTCTGTCCCCCACTCTGATGTCTTTAGTCTCATAAATGTAGGTAGTGTTTGTGAATCAAGGAATTATCAGTGCCCCTCACTCCCAAGGTTTGAAAGTAGTTGAAACTAAAGTTCTCATATATAAAATAGATAAGTAGGCACCTATCTCACCTTTATGCATTATTAAATTTTTTTATGTTATCTCTTAACATACTAAAAATATCAAATCTTTATTGAAATCATCCTCTTTATGGAATCCACAAGAGAATTTGATTGCTTCTAACATTGAGGCCAGATTGGGTTATTTTCACTTGGGTGGTGAACCTATGGAGAATGTGGAAAATTATTGAGAAGAGGAGATCAAATACAAATCATTTATTTTTATTTATAAAATTATGTGTAATATCTCTCAGCCTGATCTAGGCCCATTAGCCAAACATAGGTGTAAATTATCCAAGTATTAAGTGGCAAGGAAAGTTTTGAAGGGTACATAAAAATTTACCTAATTTTTTCATTTCTAAAAAGTGGGGTGTGGAATTCACCTCTCAAGAGTCATGAATAAAATATCTTAGAATATTAGGGGCCTTAGTGCCCCTAAAAATATATGTTTGGTCATGAGTCTGTTGTTGTCTTCTTCCTTGAACATTCTGATGCTATAAGAAATAAATCTAGATAAGTCAAAATCATATTCTCTTATGAATAAAAGTGGGAATATGTGAAATGGTTATATTATTGAAGCCAAAATTTCCTCTAATGGTATGGTATTTATATTATCCTATATTTAGTCTAGGTGGTCCCCATTAACGATGAGTGGCAGTTTTGCCAAGTCTCATACTTCATCTCAAATGTAATCTTTATTATTTTCAATTTTTATGGTCATTTTTATCATATTATTAAACAAAAAATATGGAATGACCTCTATAATATTATTTCTAATTTCAATAGTGAGATTTTGTTGCTTGAAGGGGCCTTTAATGCAATCCTCTCTAACCTAAAAAAGAGTTGTCACTCAAAGAATTTCTCAGTCCTAAATAGATTTTGTTAATTTTGTGTCTAACAATTATCTCTTTGATATTGAGAAAAAGAATAATTCATTCTCTTGTGCAAATATAAGAGTGGGGTACAAAAATATTACTAAAATATTAGATTGATTTCTTACCTCCCTAAATTGGCTTAAAACTAATTTTGTGTTGGATTGTTTTATCCTTCTTATTTCTATCTTGAACCATGCCTTTATTGAGTTCAAAATATTGGTTGATTCTACTATGGTCAAGTTTCCTTTGTAATTTGAGCTAATGTGGTTTATATAACCTTATATGTATGAATTAATTCAGGATTAGTGTACCATGGCTCCCCATTTTTTTGGTTCTAAATTTTTTATAATGGAAAAGAAACTTTAGTTCATCAATAATTACCTCTAGTAGTGGAACTAGGAGCATTTTTAAAACATTTTCTGAGAAATCACTTGCATAGAGGCTAATTTGGCATCCCTCAATGATATAGTTTTCATTCAAGGGATGGAAGTTGAATCTTACCATAAATACAAAATCTTATTGGTAGATTTGGAAGAGTTACACACTAGAGAAGAGGTGTAGGTATAACTCAAGAGAGGGGTGGATTAAATAAGGGGACAAGAACATTGCCTTTTTTCATCACTCAATGAGGGCAAAAATGAATATCAAATGCATCTCCAGAATTATGTCAATGGAAGGGAATATATGAATCTCATTTTTGAGATCAAGGAAGAAGTTTTCAATAATTATAATGACATTCTGGTCTACCTAGAATCGCCAATGTTATCTACCCAAGCTGATAATTTGGATTATATCTTGTATTTGGTGGAGGATTGTCACAACTAGTCTCTCATGGCACCTTTTTCTATTGTTGAAATCAATTCTACCATTTTTCAATGAAAAATGATAAATATCCTAGTCTATATTGATTCTTGGTAGCATTCTTTCAAACCTTATAGGATATTGTTGTACTTGAGGTAATAATTATGGTTGAAGAATATCATAAGAGAAGGAATGTTGCTTCTAACTTGAACTACATGCTTATTTCTATGATTCCTAAAGATAATTATCAATTTAATTTTTTGGAATATAGAGTAATCTCCTTACATAATATGATCTATAAATTAATCACCAAATTAATGGTTTATCGATTGAAACCTATACTAGATCTTCTGATTTCTAAGGAATAAGGGGTTTTATTCCAGGCAAAAATATTTAGGAAAGGATAGTTTTTTTAATCATGAAATCATCCATTATATATATATATATATATATATATATATATATATATAATCATAAGAAATGGATGTTAATCAATATTTATATTATAAAATATTATGATAAGTTAAACTATACTTTGATTCTCAAGGTCCTATATAAATTTGGGTTCAGCAAAGATTGGTGTGATTAGGTGTATAAATGCATTTTTGGTTCTATATTATTTATCTTGGTTAATGGTATCCCATCAAGATTATTTGAAGTAATTATAGGGATAAAATAAAGTGATCCTTTGTATCCCTTTCTTTTATTTTACTAGCCAAAGTGTTGGCATGGACCATTCATGGGGTTGATGCTTCTAGTGATATTTGGGGTCTTAAGGTGGTTCACGACTTGGAAAAGCTCACAAATCAACAATTCCAAGATAATACTTTAATTTTTGGGCATGCCTTAGTATATAAGGCTAACACTTTAAAAATAATCTTTATCAATTATGAACTAGTGTCAAGACAAAGTGTTAATTAATAGAAGCATGAGGTTTTCTTCATTAACTACAATATTTAGTCCCAACTGGATATCACTAGTGTTCTTAGATTCAAAATTGTCAAGCTTCCAAGAAAATATTTAAGAGTTACACTCTTTGATAGTGATGGAAAGGGTTATTTATGGGATGGATTGATTGGTTATTTAAAATCAATGTTATATTCTTGTAATGGAATGTGTCTAACCTTGGATGTCATACATAATCTTATCAAATCACTCCTTAATACCATCCCTACATTTTTGATGCAGGTATTTAATCCTCTTAGCAAGGTTTTCAATCATTTAAACAAAAAATGAAATAATTCCTTTGGTAGGGAGTAGAGGATAGGCCAAAAATCCCTGTTATCAAATTGGATAAGGTGTACTCCCTAAGAAATCAAGTGGAACTAGCATTAAATCCTTAAACATCCATAACATAGAGCTAGAAATAAAGTTGGTTTGAGGGATGCTAACAAAATTAGGTTATTTATGAAGCAGACTTCTCAACAAAAAATAATTTGGTGAAGTGAATACACTAAACATAATATTGATGGAATATCCCCTAAAGGCTTCCATATCTAAAATTTATTTTTAAAATGCATGTCATTGATCATAGATCATATCTTTGAGACAATCAATAATGGTAGACATGTTACTTTTAGGGAGGACTCATGGAATGGTCACATCCCATTGGTGAGTCATCCAAATATTGAGGGAGCCCATCTCTATATTTATAATTCTTAGGGATCAAAATTCATTTATTATTTAGAGTAACACTCTTTTCAAGGTATAATTATTTAGAAATGTAAGAATTTAATTGAATTTACTATCCCGTCATATCCATGTGAATGGCTAGATTCATTACTCTCCAAAAGGAAAGTATTCATTTAATCTAAGTCAAAATATTCAAATTATATTGGGGATAAATATATGCTTTACTTATTCAATTTGGGATACCAAATGGCTGAGGCAATGAATCCCATGGTAGGTTAGGCTAGCTCCCTTTGTGGAATCAAGTTATGGATCCTTAAAGCTAGAACCTTTACTTGGATAGCCATGAAAAGAAGAGAGATTGCTTTAAATAATATCTAAAAAATTGGTTTTGTTAGACCATCATGGTAATGACTATATAAGGATGTGGAGGAACCTATGGATCACTTGATTTTTTATTTCCATTTCACATAGCTATGTTGGGACTAGCCGTGTAGGAAGCTTGGTTGGTTGTGGGTGAGACCTCCTTCTCTCCTACAAGACTTATATTACTATCCATTATGTTACCCAAAGAGAGAAATTTATTAGTTATGTAAGGCTAGTAATACTATTTTTATTTGGACTATGTGGAAGGAAAAGAACCAAAGGATATTTACTAGAAATAAAATCTTTTTACATGCAGTTCTAAAAAATGTAGAGATTTCAATATCAAAAGTTATCTCTATTCAAGCACATAGACACAAAGATAATTTGACACCATAAAATTTGAAAATATGTGATAAATAATACAATGCATCAATATAATTTATATCTATGAATCCATACTTTAATGGGTATTTAATAGTGAAGTCTAGCCATATAAATGAAGATAATGTACACTAGATACCACCTCCTTTAGGATGGTTCAAATTAAATTTTTATGGCACCTCATGGGGTAACACTAGGGCATCAGGTGTAGGCTACATAATCAAATATTTTTTCATTTATATAATCAAATTAACATCCCTATAGCTATTTAATGGTATCAATAATGAAGTTAATGCATAGGTATGGTTTTGGGTATTGAAATGGATTTATAGTGTAGACTAGACAAGATGATCATAGAGGGGCATTTTATTTTCATGATTAAATATTTTCATGAGGACACTAGTCTTGGTCAATAAAAAATATTCTATAATTAATTTGGCATTGGTTGGAGTCTTTATATTTATGTAAAACTCAACATTGCTTCAGGGAAGCCAACTTCGTTTCTAACTTTCTTGCCAACTAAGACATCTTGTAATATGATGATCTTGTGATGGATAAACTAAAAAGAACTTGACCTGATTATTTATTATCTCCATAACTTGATCTTAGATATTGGTTCTCCTAATAATATTTATTTTTTTAATATTATTCTTTATACCATTCCCCCACTTTGTTTTAGTCCATACCCACATTTATATTTGGAGGTAGTTAGTGATGCTACCATCCTACCAAAATTATGGTGGATGCGTGAAAAGAGGGAAACATGTTTATATCTACCTTATCTTTTGTTTTTGAAATTATTACTTAAGAGACTCATTTTCTATATCTCACTAGCTTTCCCTACTCTCCATTATCATATACCTACCTTGGATGGTGGTTACTTGTGAACTATTGCTCTGTATATCTAGGAAAAAAAGAGAGATATGGCATCCCTTTGGGAGGTGACTGAGAACCAAGTGAATCATCTTTTTGAGTGTTGAAACATGAAATTATTTAGTTAATCATGATGGTCATGGGTGAGTATTTCCTTAAATCTTGTAGTAAGGTCAAGATAAACTCTTCGTTGGTCTCATTTTTTGCCTATAATCTACTATTACTTCTCAAGGACCAACATAAGGTCATCAACTTGGTAGAGTTTTTTATGAAACCTTTTCATGTAGTAGGTGTGGTCATGTTTGTTGTTATTGGTGACTTTGAAAGTCGTATCTCTCTACCTTTCTATGGAAGGGATGAATTGGGCCTAGTTCCTCTATGGGTTTTAAGGACCTTAAAGGAAGTTTTTCTATTATCTTAAATTTTATAAAACAAGTCTAGGAGTCTTGTAAGGATGACACATCTCATGTTAGAGATTTACTCTCAAATCCTTTCTTGGATGTTACAAAAAATCTAATTCTAGATTTTAAGGATATTTTACATGCAAGGCATTCTTGACTAAAATGGCAGTGATCAAATTCTTGTTCTAGGTGGCTAGTAGAGTAGTAATGTTATCCCCCAATTGGAAAAATGCCCACATGGGTCATGTCTATATGATAATTATATTCATATTCATGATCATCTATATTTGGTTAGTTTTAACAAAAATTTGGGAGGTGATTTCACTCATAATATTAAGCATCTAGGTGGCAGTAAGGCCTTAAACTCTTGATAGGGATTGACTATTAGCCTATGTATGGATCTTAAGATAACACATGCATGGACTGGGAGGGATAACTACATTAGTATAAGGATAATTTTGGATATTTATGAAACACTTAGATTATGTAACTTTTTTTAATGGTAGCTTGATTATTTTCCTAACCCTTTATTTCCAATTTGGCATTTGAACTCTATCTTATTTATTATGAAAGATCTAGGGTTTTATTTTATACAAGTATTCCAAGCATTAAGATATAAAACATGATTAATCATTAAACCCTCATATATGGTTTAACAAACTCGTATCAAAAACATTGGTGCATAGTAAGTTAATATGTGGCTATAGTTGATAGACAAGGTCATAGTGCCACCTTGTCCTCTTTTTGTAGACTTATCCTAGTGTAGGTTTAATTCCTATATGTGTATGTGACATAGTCAATAGATATTATAAAGTAGTTTTTAGTTATATTCATCATAATATTTGTTTTATGGATATTTGCTTATTTGTAAATATATTTGCTATTTTTAGTTAATTTATAATTAAATAAATTATGTAGCATACTATATTTTATTATCAGAACTATATATTCTTGTATATCAATTTCAATAGTTTATATCTGTTAATTATATTCATTTCAATTCAAAATAGATTGAAATATTTATAGTACTAATTTTACAAAAATATAATTCATAAAATTTAACAATATTATAATCATCCTTACCACAATGTTCACACATATTATCTATAAAATATTAGTAAAATGATCCTTATATTTATTCTTAGATAAAAAATCATTATGGTGGAATTCCCTGCAATGAGAAGAAAAATATGACTTCATGTTATGTTCATTAAAACCGATCCCTTTAAAGTTATAATTAGGCTTAAAAGAAAGAGGCTTAATAATACTAATTTTTTATCTTTACCAAAACCATATGCAATGTAATTCATTGATTTCATAATTTTTAAAGGAGAAACCATATAACAATCGTTTTTACGGACTTGAAACTATTCAAAAATATATATTTTCTGCATGAAATGTGTCATCTAAATTCTGAGTTTTATCCATTTTTTCATCTTTTGATTTTTGCAATAAATATATATTCCAATCTTGAAAAATAAAAGAAATCATTTGATTATATTTTTTAATGAATTTTTATTTGATATAATTAATCAAATAATTAATTTTCTATTTAATACATTACAAATTAAACACTGTGTTTAAACTAATGACAAAATATTAATAAAAATTAATAATCTAAAAGAAATTATATATATAATTTTAAAATTAAAATAGATTTGTTTTTAAATTATAATGAATAAGAACTTGAGATGTTTTGATAAAAAATTGTATATGGTTTTAAAAAATAAAATTTAAAACTACTAGATTCTCAAAAAAAAAAAACTTTGAAAACTAACCTTCATTCCAAAAAGAAGGTTTAAACATAAAAATAAAATAAAGTATAAATGGAAAAAAGTTCCAAAAAATATGTAGAAAATGTTTCGTGTTATATATATATATATATATATGTTTGTATATATATGTATATATATGTATGTATATGTGTGTGTGTGTGTGTGTGTGTGTGTGTGTGTATATGTATGTGTGTGTATATATGTGTGTGTATATATATGTGTGTGTATATATATATGTGTGTGTGTATACTATATATATATATATGTATATATGTATGTATGTATGTATGTATGTATGTATGTATGTATGTATGTATGTCTGTATGTATGTATGTGTGTGTGTGTGTTTATATATATATATATATATATATATATATATATATATATATATATATATAACACGAAACATTTTCCACATATTTTTTTGGAATTTTTTTCTATTTATACTTTATTTTATTTGGCTTAAACATAAAAATAAAATAAAGTGTAAATGGAAAAAAGTTCCAAAAAATATGTGGAAAATGTTTCGTGTTTTATATATTTATATATATATTTATATATATATATATATATATATATATATATATATATATATATATATATATATATATATATATATTATTTAAAAATAAAATAAAACATTCAATTTTAGAAAGTTAATTCATTTGATTTTTTTTGAATTTTAAAAAATAAGTGAATGGTTTAGTTTTATAAGATTTGTGTTTTTTAATTATTTTTTAGATCGATGATTGAGGGTTAAAAGGGTCCCTCACCCATATGTTGGAATATTAAAAAAATACATAGTTAAAGGCATATCCATGGCCATAAGGTTATATATTTTGGGAAATCATAGTCATTAAATTGTAAAGTGATAAAGTTCTACTAAAAAACATAATAGTTAGGTGACACCTCATGACAATACCAATACATAGGAAGATAATAGGGAAACCATAAAAAAATATTAAAAAAATATGTCATGTTAAGACTTGCACATAAGTTGAACATCAAGACATGGAAGCGTAGTCGGAATCGACATCCACATAGATGCCACCTAGCAACCCAACCATGCCACCACCAATATCCCCACCCATAACACATTTATGATTTTTGATTATACAACATATGAATGTAGCTAGAATATTGATTAAAATTATTGACAATAGATTATTTTGACTTGCAATAAGAGATATTCAGATTTGGCATATGACTATTAAAATGTAGCATTATTAAAATGAGAAGAAATAGTGATCCTTTTCTCAGTGTTTAATAGAATTTCCAAGTGATTTCTATATGTATTTTGAGAAGCCTTGATGTGCCTATATAGGGAAATATTTTGAATATTCCACTAACTGACCTTGTGAAAAGTATAGGAGGGGTTAAATATAATGTTTGGATTAAAAATAATATTTTTGGAGTGCCGACAAAAAGGTCATGTTAGTGGACAAGGCTATAATGTGGCCTTGTTTTACCTAGAGTGGTCCTATCCTAGAAAGACAAAGACTACTAAAAAAGGTATGACAAGTCCCTGCAAGCAAATTAGGGGTGTTTGAATTATGTTATAAGTATTTACAAGACAATTTTTAGGGTAGGGTATGCTCCTATAGTTATAAATTAGTAGAATGATGAATAGAGAAAATAAGAAATATATCTCAAGATTAAACATTGTTAAGTACTTAATGATTAAATTTTATGTCTATGAAAATAAATCATGGATTTTCTCATTGTTGGAAAATAACTAAATCCACTTAGTCTAAGATTAAATAAATTTGAAGTCTTAAAACTTTTGTATCTTTAAAATATAATAGTATGTCCTATTTAGATAAGTCTTTAGTTGAAACATGTACAAAATATATTTTGTTAAAGGATAAACATAATTTATATTTCATTCCTTTGGTTAGCATTTGTATTTTTTTAATATTTTTATCTAAACCTTTCATATGTTTTTAATTTATCTATCATATTTTATAACTCATAATATTTTTGTACATGTGATCAATGCTTTACTTTTGAGTTATTTTACACTTTTAAGTAATCTAATCTTTTTTAGCATATATATATATATATATATATATATATATATGATTATTTAAATATATTATTTAATTAACTATCTCCAAAATAAATTTTCCTTTATAACTTAGAAATATGACATAAATTTTACCAAGAATAAAAAATAATTAATAGAGAGTCATAACTCTAAATATATCAAAGCCCCAAATAATGGACAAGCAATGAGAAAAAGGGATATATATATATATATATATATATATATATATATATATATATATATATATATATATATATATATATATTCCTTTTTCTCATTGATTGTCCATTATTTGGGGCTTTGATATATTTAGAGTTATGACTCTCTATTAATTATTTTTTATTCTTGGTAAAATTTATGTCATATTTCTAAGTTATAAAGGAAAATTTATTTTGGAGATAATTAATTAAATAATATATTTAAATAATCTTATATTATCTTGTGCCTATAATAGTGTTTCTTAAATATTTTTAAGGTAGATTATGTATATAATATCACTTTATTTTGACCAACTTATTTTTAAGTGTGCACTACCTAAAATAGAATTAACAATTTTTATAGAAGTTCTATTTTTTCTCCTTATGTATTTTATTAGATAGACTTTATTACTTTAAAATGTACGTGGATCATATTTTATAGCATATTTTTTTCTTAAACCAAGACTGGTGTAAGTTTTTATGTTTTAAGGTTAAAGTGGATTATTTTTTTACCTTCCTTTTATTGGTAATTGTTATAAATAAGATTTACCATATTTTTTGAAAAGGATTCTTGAGAGATTACAAATGATTTCACTTTCAACTTTGTGATGTTATTGAAAACAAAATATATATTCTTCTTCTCGTTGTTCTTAAATAATTATAATCTTGTAATCATTACTCATGAATGTATTTGTTATAAAGGGGTAGTATTGAGAAATGACACCTCTCTTCTATGTAAGGTTTTCTTCTCTTTTATAACTCTTAATTAAAGGTTATTGGGGAGTATTGTATATTAATATTTATTTGGGTATTCTAAATATCTTAATTTATAATTTATTTATTTTAATGAAATTTTTTAATTTGCATAATATAGGGAATATGAGGTGACATGTAGCCTTCGCCTCTTTTATTTCATTAGAGATATTAATCATTATGAGGAATATTATATATACGTTTTAATTTTAAATTAATTATTATTTATCTTGTAGGACTTGTCTACACATTGATCTTCTTGATTACACATGATAATGAGTAAACCAGGGTTGGAGTGGGCTAATTTGAGGTACTTTTTAAGATTAAAAGATGATCATATGTTATATCTACCTCCATCCATATCCTATCATCTACTTATTTTTCCTTTGATTGTTCCTATTTTCCTTTTTCACTTATATTCTTCCTGTTTACATGTTTACAACTAACATCATAGGCCTAACTAATGAAATTATGCATTGGTTTTCCCCTTGGATAATGTCACTAGCTGGGTTGATGTAGTAATGTTATTTCCATAGGGTTTTCATACCACTTTATCTAAGCCAATGATGTCAAATAATTTTTAGTAGTATATTTTTTGGATATTTTTGTTGTATTTATATGAATCACCTTTATCAATCCTATAATGAAAAACATCTAATATTCTCTTCTCACTCAAATAAATTCACCATAGTAATAAGAAGCAGAATTAGGGATATGGAGCTTAAACTTAATAAAGATTTATTTTCAAAATATATTTGAAGATATAAATAAGAGAAGCTTAACCAAAAAGTTTCACCTAATCTATAATGTCTCCACCTAAGGTTACTTAGATATTTTTTCCATATTGATATTCACCTACATCTCTCACAAAGTGCCATTCATCCAAGGGGAAGATTGATGCACCAAAAAGTAACTCCAAGGTAAGTCTTCCTACATTCTCTATACTATTTATTTTGTTGCTTTGGTGGATATATAGCATATTTATATGTTATCATATTTCATGATTAGATTGGATGTTACTTGTTAATATATTGTTATCTTTGCATGATTTATTTATTTATATCTATTGGTTTCAACATCTTAGATTATATATCTCTTAGTTATTTCCCAATGAAATTATATTCTTTTTTATTACTTTAATTTACCTCCCTTGTATCTTAGATTTAGGTAGGTCTATTCTTTTTAGTTTATTATATATGTTTGCTAATAAAATACTCATGACCTTCATTGTACATTTCCCTTATTTATATACCCATATTTATTTGTGTATTGGAATCTTGTGTGTGTGTTAGATTTAGTATGGTACTTTTATATACTAAAATCTGATTTATACAGTATGTTAGTCTCATACACTTAGAAAATAACTATCATGGTTATACCTTTCAATTATATACATTGTCAAAAGGATTATGTTCATTATCTATTTGTGCCTAATTGATTATCTCTTATATCAACCTTTTTATTTTGATGACTAGGCCTTCTAGACAGTTCAAAATATCTAAATCCGATTATTATTCTTTACTATCAGTTTTATACTTGTACCAATTTTTTAGCTCCTTGGACACTTGCATCTCAAAAAGACACATGCATCGATGAAAGTATCAATTTTACTAGAAAGTGTCTAGTGCCCCAAATTCATCCAATTTTTAAAATAAACATATCCAAACTTTCCTCCTAAGTGTTTCAATGTGAGATACTCAAAAAATGGATTGGTATATATACAAGATTAATCTTCATTCATTCATCACATAGAAATCACATATAAATGACAAGGAAATATACTAAGAGTCACTCAATCAAGAATTAAAATCATAAAATGTACCCTATTTATTTCAATTTCTATATTGGTCATAGGATCAATATTTATATAGGACTGAAGCATTCAAAGAGCAACCCATGAGCCATATTTTCTAAGTTACAATCAAAGTCATTATATGTATTTTATTATCACACATTACACCATTATGCACATACAAGCCAACACATAGGGGAGAATTACATAAGTCTGAGTCCATCTTTAAAGTATTGGATATATAGGTAATGCCCATTGATAGAGGGGTATTTGAGGTTAGCTCAACATCATGAGCCAACTAACCCATTTTTTCCATTGTCAATCCAATGGTGAATATATGAGATTTGATAATTTGAGAAAGAGAAATAGACTATGTGCATGGTTTGAATACATCAAATGAAAAGTGTTATAAAACCTAAAAGCATACATTTGGTTGCATCTAGATCTATTCAATATTCTATATATTACAACTATGATAGAGTTAGGCATTTACATTGATACAATTATCCAAATTTGATGTAAGCATACAAGGCCATAAAAAGTCATTTATATAATCTGATGACTATTCTAGGATCATATTCTAATCCAATTCTATGCTATTCTTACCCAGACCTACATGTACATAGTAAACTAGTTAAGTATCATTTATTTCTAATTTATTATAATATATATCAATAGTTTTATTTTACTATTTTTAGCAATCTTAGTTGTATAATTTCATAATAATGTTTATCTAAGTTTTCTATTAATTAGGATGCTTATTAGATTATTTCACCACCCATGTGTAAAATATAATCTAATCTTATTAATCCTAGATACCACTTTATCTAAATTTAGCATTAAACATTTGGTGAACTCAACATTTGGTCTCCAAACCTTACTGGACTTAGGGTTTCCTATTTTTCTCTGATTTATAATTTCAAATATTTAAATTTATTTTAAATAAATTAATAATGGATGCAAACATTATTTATTTCCTTTTCTAATATTTCATAGTAACCCTTGTTTGTTTTTATTCATACATGAATATTTAAATAAAAAGATAAGAAGGGATAAGAATAAAGTTTATTTCTAAAACCCCTTTTGAAATACTAGAGAGATGGTATCTAGATGCCAATGTGCATGATCCCATCACTTTATTCCACCTGGATCCTATTCAAGTGATAGCTACCATCCTTCACCCATTATTTTCCCATGACTTATTTTATATTCCATAGTACATGTTTTCACTAATTGAAAAGGTAAGGGTACCCAACCTATCTGATCACTTGTTATTATAAAATAGTTTACTTTTCAGCCTAAAATTATTATAAATTTAAAAGTATGTGATATTATTGACCAATTAAGAAACTTGCAAGCTAAAATTTCAATCCTTGAACTCCTAAATCAATCTACTATCTACAAGTATATTTTATATGAAGTATTTCATGAATAAGTACCAAGTGATATTGAACTAACTTATTTTTTAGATATTATGTAATATCTCAAAAACAATGCAAATCTTATTATCTTTGATCCAAAATATTTATCATGAAAATATATTATTCACCAAGATTTGTCTGTGTTCATACAAGAGAGTATGTATAACAAGGCAATCAAAAGGATGTTAATTGATAATGGCCAAGGCCTAAACATTTATGGCACATATTTATTAACCACCATGGGTATTAGCACAAATATTATTTAAAAATTAGATATTCATATTAAAGGATTGATAATTCACATAGCCCTTTAATTGGCCAAATCACATTATATGTGTCATTGAGGCAAAAACTAGTTCCAACTATGTTCTAAGTAATGTCTTAGTCATTGCACTATAACTTAATTTTGGGTAGACCATGGATACATGCCATGGAGTGTATCCCATAAAAATTACATTAATGTGTTAAATATACACATGATGGGAAATTATTCATGATGCTTGCCATGATGAACCCTTTAACTTTTGTAAAATGATACATTCTGATACAAAAAGGATACCTAAAGAAGTACCACATAAACAATGCATTCCAATTGAGAATATACAAAAATATCAAATGGGTTAGTCAAGAATAATCACTCATTCACCTCATGAAAAAATAATTCACTAATCACTCAAGTAAACATGGATGCATATCAAGAGTAAAAACCATTACCAAAGGAACTAGTAGTACCAAAACCACAAGAAACTCACAAATTTGAGATTTATTTGTTGGTAAATACCAAAAAAAAATGTACAAGTGACATATTGGTATGAAAATGATGATGATCTATCCCATGATATGACAAATTACACTTGAGAAAACTAAATTTTGATATACTTGATTATATTTAGCATAACCTATTCACATCCATAGGTCCTTATACATATAATTTAAATCCACCTACAGAAGATATATAACCAAATCAAGATAAAGGTAAGGTAAAAATAACATGTGAAAACATGTAAATAGTTCTTATTCAATCCATCTCTCTTGGATAGAAATATTAATCCAACCTTACAAGGGACCAATGCACATACATCATGCAAACAATGTGTAGTCATCTCGAAAACATCAATAATAAATTATACATATCTTAGTAAACAATGATGTTAAAAATTTAATTAGTCCTATGTAATTGAAATTCTCATAATATCTTTACCTACTAATAAACACTGATCATGTTGCAAACTTACTCTTAAATAGGGATCACTATATTGTGTTTATCATCAAATCATTGACCATAATATAAATCAATTTTTGGCATTGAAAAACAATATTCAGAAATAAAAAGGTGAGGGGAACAAAAATATTATTCTTGATTAAAAAAAAAATGACCAAATACTTCTAATATTTCGACACAAAGCAATATTCAAATCAAAAAGGCATGAAAATATAATATTTACCATAAACATCATTTGTAAATCAATATAAATAATTGGTAAATTCTTTGTAATGTCTCATACTTACCTACATTAGAGCATATTATATAATAAGTATAATGTTTTTCTATTTCCCTTGAATCTCTTAGATATCTTTACTTACCTATAACATGTGAACCTAAATTGATAAATACCATAATATGGGTAATGAATACTAAGCCAAATCTCACATTTTGCCTTAGACAATATTAGGCAACCAAAATGAAAAAAAAATTGATATAATCAATATGTGTCTTAATTAAAAAATACAAAAGAAACTAATCTTCATACTGCATAATGGATATAATAATAAACCTATAGCAAAGACATATGACATTCATTTACTAGATGATAATAAATCACTATAAATGATGCAACATAAACACTGGCAGTAAAACTATGATCTTGGAAAACCATCAGATAGTCATTTATATTCTAAATGGGAGGAATAATCTCCTTTCATTCTAAATAAGCTTCAAAAATCCTAAAAATACAAAAACATTCAAAAAATTTAGAACTGCCAAAAACATTTAGCATGTTCCCAGATATACTATTTGTTATACATATGTTATTTGCTCCATGTTAATATAAAACATATCATTCTATCCTATATACACATATGTTTCATGTTACATTTGAGTGTGATATAAGCATACCCAAATACATGGTATATGAAAACATAGGTATTGGGCCTTCCCTATACTCACATCATAAGTACATTAGGGGAATTTTATTATTTGATCATGATACACCTAGTTTATATTATTATATGATCACTCTCCATTAAAATGTTTGAGCTTATATACTTACACATGTTTATATACATTCTCATGTCTTTTCAAAATGTACTTGATATGTTATGAACTTAATGTTTTTTGCTAACACATATTTCTAAGAACTAATATGGTATGTTTATTTTGTTTGTATATATTCCATGCTTTCATTTATGCACTTCCTTGAGTGTGTTCTTTTATTTTTATTTTCTTGCATTGTATTTATTGTTTGATAATTTGAATATGCTCTATTTTTTATGGCCCCCGTGCCTTTTATTGCCTATTTTGAAATTTGAAAATGTTATTATTTTTTATATGTAAATGTGAATATGTCATTCTATGCTTTGTAGAAATTTGACTAAGTCATATCCATTTGATTGTGCGGAATTTGAATATGCCCCTTGTATGAGGTCTCATTGGACCATTCCATTTTGATTTACTTTTGAGTGCTTTTTTATGTGTGATTGATTTATTGTTGAGATTTAAATTTATTTTATAAATGTTACCATGATATAAATAATGAATCTTAAGAATTGATATGATCACATACTAGGTGATTCAATGTTATATCTACCTAGACATGTTATTCTTATATTCTACATGATCTATACACAACTTATAAAATTATCTTATCCTTTTGAGGTAAATTAACTACTATATTCTACTTCCCCTCACCTCAAAAGGGGGAAATATTAGTGGGAAAAAATAATATAGGTGTGAATTACACATTTTCATAGTTTCAGATTACAATGGGGGCATGTCAAAAAGGTATGATCTCTATACTTATTTAGTACTCATTGTCTCTAGGTTACAGTGGGGGCATGCTATAAAAACATGTTCCCCACATTTACACTAGTGATCAAATTCTATAGATTTAGTGGGGGTATTCTCATAGAAACATGTCTTCTAAACTTGTAATGATTATAAATGCACCAGATTTCATAGTTATATGATTTAGATACACATTTGTGGAAAAATTATATACATTGGTATTGTTATTATACCCAAATTTCATCTTTCTATCTAAGGAGCTAAAAAATAACAATGATAAACTTGACAACTTTAAAAATAGGGTACAAGAGGTTGGTCTAACCTTAGCTAGCCTTATACAAGAGTGAAATGTCTTACACAAGTAGGTTGAATCATCTATTCAGTCCTTTGTCTAATCCACTAAGATAAATTTGACCCTTATCAAATAGTTTCTGAAGGTTACAAACCCCCCCCCCCCTGCTTGGTTCCCAAAAATTGACACCTATAAAAAATAAACCCCTACAAGTTCAAGGCTAGAAGAGGTCATGTATGAATCTCCCAAGTGATGGTGTAGAAGGACCTAGAAATCATATGAGGGAAAATGTCTCTATGATCAATCAAGGTATTCTTGAGAAGACATCTGAGGAGGAAATGGAAACACTGAAGGCCCCCCTCCTAATATTTTTATGTTATTTTTTATGTTTTCATTAGTCTATAGTTAGTTTTTTTTGTTTTTGTTATTCATACATGGTTTGGTCTGTTACTCTTTTGGTATAATACTTTCATGGATCTTGGATCCCTATAAAACTAGGTTATTTACCTAATCAAAGAAAATATATGAGGTGAATATTCCATGCAAAGGGAACCTTAAATATCAAATTCAAATAATTTTATATATTTTAAATACTATTATGGATTGTTGTCATACCCACGATGAACTTCTATGGGATGTTATCAATCCAATCTACTATAGTAGTTGGTTTACCTTTAGAAGGTTGAGTTGATTAAATCACTCAAACTTACCAAACTTATATGTTAGATTTGATTTAATCATATAAATTCACCATAATTATAGGTTGTATTTGATTAAATCATCCACCCTCACTAGATATATAGTTTGATTTGATTAAATCACTCATGCTCACTAGATTATGCACATATTTTGGTTGTATGATTGAGATGAAATAAATTAATGGCCATGTTGTAACTCACTTTTACACTAATATTGGGGGCATGCATCCTATAACTCTTTCTCTCTCTCTCTCTCTCTCTCTCTCTCTCACACACACACACACACACACACACACACACACACACACACACACACACACACACACACACACACACACACACACACACACACACACACACACACACATGCACACATGCACACACACACACACGCACACACGTACACACGCACACACACACACACACGTGCACACACACACACACACACACACACACACACACACACACACACACATGCACACATGCACACACACACACACACACACACACACACATGCACACATAT
This sequence comes from Torreya grandis, assembly GCA_037957365.1. Classification (NCBI taxonomy): domain Eukaryota; kingdom Viridiplantae; phylum Streptophyta; class Pinopsida; order Cupressales; family Taxaceae; genus Torreya; species Torreya grandis. The sequence continues at coordinate 72,380 of JARHVA010007163.1, forward strand.
GCACATGTACACACATGCACATGCATGAACATGCACACGCACATGCACACACACACACACACACACACACACACACACACACACACACACACACACACACACACACGCACGCACACACACACACACACACACACACACACACACACACACACACACACACACGCGCACATGCACACACACATGCACAGGCACACGTGCACATACACGCACACACACATGCACACACACACGTGCGCATGTGCACACGCACACACACACACACACACACATAGACATGCACTTTTAGATTTATAATTATCCTAATCTCAACTTCAATATTTTATAATGAGGTATCATTTCAAATCAAATTACTAAAAAGGCAAGATGGTTGCATTAACACACAGATGTACTCCTGACCTTGTTCTTCTTAGTTTCAAACATTTAAAATTATTTAAATTTAAGAATTTATACACTAATTATATATTACAACATGCTCTTGTTTACAATTCAGTCAGTATCAAATCACTCAAGCTAGGCTCACAAAAAGACAATGTGTGTTGTACACACCCAAGTATACATTCTTTCTTTTAAACTAAAAATTTCATTACTAGATTAAATGGAGAGAAATGTAGATACAAAACTCTAATTTATATATTACCTTAGTCTTGCACACTTGGAAAATACCTATCATGGTTGTAACTTTCAATTATAGACATTAATTTTACCTAAAGACTCAATTTCACTATCTTTTTGTGCCTAATTACTTATCTCTTAGTCCGACTATTATTATTCTAATGACTAGGCATTCTATATTGTGAAAAAACCTAAATCTGATGTTTTTTTTAATTCTAGTTTTAGACTTGTACCAGTTTTGTAGCTCCTTAGACACTTTCATACAAGATGGACACATACATCAATATAAGTTTCCATTTTTTGTACAAAGTGTCGAGTGCCCAAAATTCATCCAATTTGAAAAATAAACATATCCAAAAGGTTTGCCTAAATGATTTAATAAAATATATTTCCAAAAGGGATTTGTATATATACAATATAAAAATTATTCATTCATCACCTATAAATCACATACAATTCACAAGTAAATATACCGATAAGCACTCAATAAAGCATTCAAGTGAGAAAATCTAACTTATTTTTCCCTATTTCCATATACATCATAGAAGTAGTCTTTCTAAAGGTCTGAAGCATTCAAAAAGTAACCCATGAGCCATATTTTACAATTTATAATCTAGGTCAATGCATGTCTTTGCTTATCACACATTTCAACCTTTTGTACACACAATCCAACACATAGGGGATAACTACATTATTATGAGGTCTTCTTTAAAGTACTGGTTATGTAGGCAGTTTCCATTGACAAAGGGGTCTTTAGGGTTAGCTTAACACTATGATCCCATTAACCCATATTTCTCATAGTCACTCCAAGAGTAAAGAGCTAAGGTTTGATCATTTTACAAAAAGTGATAACATATGCACATGATCTAAAGACGTCATATGAAAGGAGATATAAAAACCAAAAGGATCTAGTTGGTCACATGTACATCTAGTAAATATTCCATATAGGACACCCACAGTAGAGTTAAACACCTATGTCAATGTAATTTCCAAGGTCTAATGCAAGTGTTTGAGGCCACAAAAAATACACTTCCAAAATTTGATAACTATTCCAAGATCATATTCCAATCCACTTACAACTTATTCCTTCTCAGACTTATATACACTTAATAAACTAGCTAAGTATCATTTATTTCTAATCTATTACGATATCTATCAATAATTTTACTTTAATATTTTTATTGATCTCATTTGTATAAATTTAGAATACTATTTGTCTAATTTTTATATTAATTAGTTTGCTTATTAGATTAGTTCACCACTCTTATGTAAAATCTAATCTAATCTTCTTAACCATAGATATTCATTTGTCATAATTTAGGGTTAAATAATATTATAAATTTTCCTATATTAGAGGATCCTTATATTGTTAATCATATTTTTCCCATATACATATTGGCATTATTTTATTTGTAACTCATTTTTCACTGTACACCTACTTCCTCCTCACTACATAGGAAATAGGAACACTAGGCATACACGTGAGGTTTTATTTTGGTGTACAAGTTTATAATTGATAATTCTTATGTCTCAACTCTTTATAGTATGTTTTTTGTTTCTACAGAGTTTAATTCATATTTTACTTATTATTTAATAATTTATTAGTTTATCTTAGAATTATTTTTCACAAAAATAATTGAATGATTCCAAATGAAGAAAACTATATGATTTGAAGGTGTTCATGAAGAAATGTGAATGAAACAACATTATGAAGGGTCCAATGTGATGGGACAGTGTGCTAATAGGAGCCTAGAGTAAAAAAATGAACTACATATACCAAATCATAACAAAGAAGATAAATTAGACCAAAATAAAATGTCTATAATAATCTAGAACACTATTCATATAAATTATTATTAAATTTTATATTTTAGTTTGGTATCTGTAAATATTAAATAACAATTAATCATTTTCCTTTATATTATTTTTTAAAAACATTAATTTAAAATGATTACATTTCTAAAGGAAATTAAAAAAAAAATTACATGAGAACACAATAACATATGAGTAAGAAATTAAAATAGTTCATTTATAAGTTAAATAGCTAAAAATTCACTTAAAATAGTTCCTTACTATGCACTATATTCACTAATTATGAGCTTAAATATTTTTAATAAATTGTACATGTTTTGATTTTTCTACATATGTTTTCACTATGTATACAAGTGATAATATATTATTCTATTAGAGTCAAATGTTTAACTAGATAAGATATTAAATAAAATATCAACACCATATTTTATAAAAAACATTTTTTTTCATCTATTAAAAATATATTATTTTTACCATATATAACCTTATATCGATTGCTAATTTGTTTTATAATTTTAGTGTAAATTAGCATTATATATACACTCTTTGATCACATAAATTAATTCATTGATTATAATATATGTTAAATTTTCACTCTTTAATTACATAAACTAGTGAACATGAAATGTACATGAAGAAAAAAAAAGTATTTGAAAATTATATCATATTCCATTTAATTTAAATAATGATTTCTCAGGTCAATAATATGTCCTATATAAGTGATGATTAAATTGTATATATTTTGGAAATGAAGTTTATATTTAAGACTAATTTTTTATGTTACTTGAAAGTCAAGGATTTTCAAAATAGGTCTGACATCTTCATAATCATTGGTCAAAGCTACATGGTGAGCAAGTTTTTCACCATCCACCCATATTTGACATAATCTTGACTAGTTACATATTTTTATATTAAAAAGTTTTCTTATAGATTTCCTCTATATTTACAATTCACAACCACTATATTTATAAGACAAAAAGAAATTATATATACATAATGAGTTTATGACATTGTTTATTACACATTTTAATATCCTAATAGAATAATAGCTCTCCCCATAAAGGATAACTTTTCTATACAATTTTTTCAAAAATTATCTATAATGTTATCTATTTTTTAATCTCAAAAAAAAGTTAGTTCAATTTTTTTATACAATTTTTTAAAAATGATGCACACCACCCCTTAAAAGAATAAATTACTTTTTGAACTTTTAAAATAGTTTTATATTTAATGTAACTTTTTGAAATATTTAACTTTCCAAATCTAAATTGAATATTTTTTTTGGTTGACAGCTACATAAAATAATAATTATGTGTTTCAATTTTAAATTTTTTTTTTAAATATTTTAATAAGATAATTAATAAGGTTAAAGAGTAATTAAATTGTAAGGACATTTACCCTTCAACTATTTATGGAACCAAATCCTGCATTTTTACTTTTGTTTAAAAATAAACATGAGAAGAATAAGTTAAAAAAATCCATGACTTCAAACAATTTTGATAATGAGAGCACTTTTTATAAAACAAACTACAAAAAATTATGGGGAATTAGAATCTACTAATTTCATTTTTTTCACTATATGAATCATAAGGTTTTGGAGCCACAAATTTATAAGTTCAACTTCCTCCCAAAATTTATTGTTCTTTTAAGTTGTACTTTTTTACTTATGTTAAAAATAAATATGTTTATGAATTATTTTATCTTATAATTGTTTATTCTATTTGAATTCAATTAATTAATTTAAATATAAATAAACAATAGACAATAATAAACAATGGAATTCAATACAATGTTAAAATATTTGAATGGTCTATAATAGTAATTAACAATGGTATTTGTGTATTTAGCTTATTCTAGTTATTTTACTAAATAGACAAGTTGTTTCTAGATTGAAAATTGAATAATATAATTTTTTGATTGTCATTGATAAAATAGAAGAGAAAAACATACAAGGATAGGTGTGCAGTGGGTGGATAGGGTTGTAGTGCATCATTGTCCACTAGTGCAACTTTGTCTGTCTTAACTATGTGTTAGATCTGAAGATCTATGTTTGTTCATATTTGTATATATTTATTCCACTTCTATGTGGAACCTAACTCAATATGTATAAGACTTGTTGGGTGAATATTTTTTCGTCAACTAACTGATGACAAAATGGGGATATCAGCCACAACATAGGGAGATTTACACCACGAAAAGTATGGGTTTACCAGATCTGGATGAAGTAAATCTCTCCTCTCATCAAGGGGAGGTTCCCTATAGATATTTATGCACTATATGTATATAATTAAGTATAAAATAATACATGGGGGTGGTATAACAGCATCTACCTCTCTTTTTTCAGAGGTAATGTATAAAGAACAAAAGAGGGAAAATCCTGGTCTTACGCTAACAACACTCCTCTTCTTTCAGGAATGGTATTAAACAGAGAGCAAGAAATCACCTGAAGTGACAAAGCCCACAAGAACACCCACGTAAGCACAAATTCTTCCGTAGTTTCTTCCACCGATCCAGAACAAACGTAATCGTAGAATGAAATGAAGCACAAAGTCTTCACCTGAAACTACAAAGATAACAAAATATCAAAGATAAAAGCAGCACAAAGTCTATCTTATACCTTCCAGAAATGTCCTCAGATAATACTAACACACCCACTTTGCTTATTAAATTAGATAAATAAGATATTACTAGGAAAAAGGACATAAGAACTATTTCCTAAATAACACAGACAATCTCAACATAAAGTCTGAAATAACCTGCTTCTCATTCATTCAACAAAATATGATTTACAAATTTGAGCACAAAGTCTCAAAAGTTGCTTCAATTTCAGCAGAGTGTTTGCTATTAAATTTTCCAAGATCATTTACAAATGAGGTCTCCACTATATACAGGGAGAAATCTTCAAAAACTAGAAAATAATAAAATATACAAAATATCTTGGTTAAAGATGACTCATCTTTGACTTGGAGATATTTTTCTGAAATATTTACATGTAATTAAATATTTCAAAATTGCATACACTTTGCACAAAATAGAAGTGCGTAAGGAGAGAAGAAGAAAGAAGGGAAGAGATTTAGTTCTTGCTGCCAGATTTCTTCATATGTGCATCGAACATTGTGATGGATGCCTGAATTTTGATGCCGTCTGGCGCAACTGTGTTCTTAGAGATGATTCTGGCTCTGATCAATGCATCCTTCAATGCTATGATGGCTTTAGCATGGCCAGTTAATCTAGATTTTAGATTCTCCAAAGTTAACTAAGCATCTAGAATGCTATCCACAATAGACATTGAGAAGGATTTTTCTTCAAAATCTCTCTGAACCATCTCCTTGAAATTCTAAATCATTTCTTCTGTTGGAAAGAACTGATTGTCCTTAGAGGTTAGGTTGCATGGCAGCTCTTCTAGTTTATTCAGCAGGCTCAGGTCACTCTTCTCACTAGCCTCCTTGAAAGCTTTGAGATCATCTATTAGATCTTTGAGTACCTGAATCTTGAAGATCAATGACTCCTTGATTTTAACATAGAAGTCCTTGCTAGAGATGACACTGATAGATATTAAGTTTATTTTCTTGAGATCCTTCATTTCCTTCCATCTGCTAAGATCTTTTTCTGAACTATCGATCTCTTGAGAAATAAGGGAGATGAAGTCATCTAATTTTGCTTTTACCTTCCTCATTTTTCTTGGTATTCAGCCTCTGATCCCATAACAAATTCCTTTAGGTTGATTCCTTTTGTTGCTAAGCAATCATTGGTATTAGCCAATATTGGTTTGAATCTTTTTCTTAGAGAAATCAACTCCTTTTGAGACCACTGAATTGGAGGAAAAGGGGAACCAGCAACCTTCTCTGCCATATACCTACTATTAATGATGTTTCCATCATCAACTAGATTAGAGGGGATCTCTACAAGCCCTAGGTATTCAATTTTCTCTAGGGTCAGCCTGTAATAGTCCATTTTTCTAATCTCCTCAGTCTTCCTCAGGTCTATCTAGATATCCTCAATCATTGGTTCATAGAACTGAGTTTTCCTCCTGATCTTGTCCTTGACTTCCCTGTAGTCAAATTTTTCTCATCTCTTGAATGGTCTTAGAGTGACCATCTACATTTTAGTTTCCATGACCTTGGCTTTGGCTGATGTTGCAACGAAATACCTACCAATCTCGATCAGAAACTTGAAACTTGGTCTCTTCAGTTCCATCTGTTTGGTATGCACGACAATCAATTGTCAGCAAAGTTCCATTAGCACTAGCTTATCTGAAGCAACATGTAGGGGTAGCTTTGGTAAAAGCCAACTCGAAGATAGCAGTATGTGGGGAATTGAAGGAACATGTAGCCATAATCATTTACCATTGTCCAAGCCTCGTTTGATATTCTCTTCTGCTCAAGTTGTGGGTCAAAGAGACATAAAAAAGTGGCGAAAAAGGCATCATTTACCCTCTTGAAGTGATGGGTCAATCCTTACAGAGTCAGCTGAGGGTAGTATGTGTGGACTGGGGTCATCTTTCTATCCCCTTTTGTGGTCAAGCCTGGAAAAGTTTGCATCGTAACAGCTATATACACAAGGTATGAAGTCACGTAGAACTTGTGAGAGGTCTGCACCTTGGTCAGTTGCTCATGGAGGGTGTTGCTGATCTGCTCTCCCCAAAAGATGGCTTGTTTGCCCTGGAGGATGATCTTGATGAATGGATACATCCATTCATGGAACTATGAAGAAGAAGGGAGGCCCCGTACTCTACTGAGAAGGGTGATCAAATCACCAACTTCTTCAACGAAATCGCTATTCAAAAAGTTTTGTGGCCATCTTGATAAGCTTGTCCTGGGGGACATCAACCACTTATGGTTCATAACTTTCTTCGCCCTCTCAGGGTCTTTGTCAAATTCCTCTGTGTGTCCACGAAGTCAATTTGGGTTACTTTGGTGGCTGGAGGGCACATGAAAAATTTATCGATGAATTTGGGGTCCAACCGAATCATCATGTTGCCGCTGGCATCTGAGACTGACCTGGTCTCTCTGTTGTAGAAGTGAGTGCATTAGAGGATGAATTCAGTATGATGTACTGCTATCGAAAAGGTGGCTACTAGGTGGATGTTGCTATCAAAAATCCTCTTCATCCTGGTGCTTGGATTCATTGCCTTTGTCCGTGCTAAGAATTCAGCCATGTCCACGTGGCCGACATCGGTGTCCTGAATGTCATCGACATTCGAAGAGACCGACGTGAGCGGAAAGATGCCCTGATACTTGTATTTCATTGTTTTTGCCTTCTTGGGAGACACTTCTATCATGGTGAATGATCTTGATCAGATGGGAGAAGATGTGTAAGAGTTCTCTGATTAAACTGCAGTCATGATCACAGTAATTAGGGGAGAGAGGACAAATAGGGAAAATGCATTTTGAGTGATCATGACCATGGAGGTCACTTAAATAGGCCAGGTTAGGAGGAGTGAAAAACAAGGAAGAAAGGGAAAGAAATGGATAGGTGGGAAATTCCTCTGGAGTTATAAAAATCCAGAAGAAAAATTGCATGGGCGGTAAAAATTGTCGCCATTGCAAAAAGCTGAAAAATAGGTAAGGGCGGAAAAAATTGCCGCCCCTACAGAAATAACTTGCACAAGCGGCAAAAATCACTACCCTTGTAGATGGAGAAGAAAAACATGCAGAGGTGGTGATTTTTGCTACTCTTGCACTCTGGTTATGTGTAGGCGGTAAAATTTTCTGCCTCTGTAGGATGTATTTGGAAGGATGAAGCACAGGTAGTGAAAATCACCGCCTGGGTGAGCTCTTGGGAGAAACCCGCGGGTGAGGGTGAGGGAGAAAACAATACCCGTGGCAAGGTGGAGAGGAAGCACGTGGGCAGGGGAGAGAAAGGAAAAAACAAAAAAAAATCAAAAACAACTAACACTAAGCAAAAATAAGAAAATAAAATGAAATAAATACTAAAAATGAGACCTACCTAAGAAACTACACGTGCCACGAGGTTGAATCTGCCAAAATGCACTTCGACTCCTCAGCTAGGTCATTCAAATGCAAGAGGTAGGAGGAGAGGAGGAAGCAATGAGAAGAAATAGGCTCAAATCAATTTATATGGGGTGAAAAACCCACCCCAACAACCCTCTGCATGTGGCAATAAATGCTGCACACAGTTATCGAGACGTGCAGGGGTGGCAAAATTTACCGCCCTTGCATGTTCTGTTCAATTTGAGTGCAGGGGCAGAAAAATTTTCTGCCCTTGCATGTCAGAGTGTAGGTGCGGCAAAATTTGTTGCCCTTGTAGGGAAAATTGTAGAGGCAAAAAATTTTGCTGCCCTTGCACAAAAACAAAGAAAATGTAGAGGCAGCAAAATTTTGCCGCTCTTACACGAAATGAAAGAAAAGACTAACTCTGGAAGAGGTGGTCTGAAGAGGGGACTTGGTTCCCATAACGTTTTGAGACTATACGGCCTTCACTTTTTGGGAAGACGTGTTTCATAGATTTTAGAAGGTTTAGGTAGACCAAGATGAGAATGAGAAAAACTTGCCTCGAAAATAAACTTAGAGAGATGAAAGATGAAATAGACAAGTTTCATAGGGGGTTGTTCCCAAAAATGAGCTAAGCTAATTTTGGAAACAACAGCTGGCTCCTATTGGGGAACTTCTCTTGATCAAATTGATTAGTGGGAGTAGAAACCAATCTCTAAGTGCCTTCATCCAAGCCATTGGGCTATGGAGTCAAGCTAAAAATGAAAGAAAGAAAACAGACAAAACATAAAAACTGTACATATATACAAACGGACTCATCTAAGCTTCAAGGATTGAACAGCTTCAGATGCTACCCATTGTGAGGTAGTGCAAATGGTGTTCCATCTTGGTACTACAACAAGAAGCTAGCCTCACCATAGAGTTTTCAAATGGTAAACGGGCCTCTCCATAGGGAGTCAAATTTGCCATGCATCCCTTTTAGTTCTTGCCTCTTGTCCCACAAAAAGACTTGATCTCTGACTTGGAATTCATGCACTCTAGCTCTCTTCTCAAAAAGTGCCTTCACCTGATTCTGATGCTCCATAATTCAGTCCACTATCATAACTCATTATTCATTCAGCTCGGTTAGATACATAATCCTTTTGTCGATTGAGCTTTTGAAGGTTGAGTCTTCGATTGCTTTAGTTAGCCTAAGCACTGGTAGTTCAAGGGTGATGGGGATTTCTGCATTTAATCCATATATAAGTTGGAAAGGTGACATACCTATAGCTCTTTTAGGTGTTATCTTGTCGGCCCATAAAGCATCATACAAAGCTTTGTGCCATGTTCTCTGGTTGTCGTCTACCAACTTCTTGATAATGGTGACCAAGTTCTTGTTACTTGATTCTGCTTGTCCATTTCCCTAAGGGAAATAATCTGAAGTGTGAGATAAAGTAATACCATAACCAAATCAAAATTGAGTAATTTCATATGAGGAAAAATAGGCCGCATTATCTGTTACAATTTTGAGCAGAACCCCAAACCGAGAGATGATATTTTCTTTGAGAAAATTACACACTACTTCAGACTTAGCGTGCTTGGTTGGGATGGCCTCCACCCATTTGGTAAAGTAATCCATTGCAGTGAGGAAATAATCATGCCTAGCACTTGAAGATGGGTTAACCACACCAATGAAATCAATACCCCACTATTGGAAATGTTCTTCAATTATAACCGGCTTTAGAGGTAATGCAGTCAGCTTAGGCTTCCCAACGAACTGTTGACACAATTCGTACCTACGCACCTATTTGTAGGCATCTTGAAAAAGCATGGGCTAATAGTACCTTGCTCACAAAATCTTGTGGGCTGTCATTGGTGCAAAAAAATGCCCTCCATAGGCCAAATTATGGAAAGACTTCAAGAGTCTTTCTTGTTGCGCCCTATCAACACAATGAAGAAATGCCCCATCCAGGTTTCTCTTGTAAAGACCATTGTCCCACATGACATAACCAACTACTTTAAATTTAACATTCCATTTTTCTTTATAAGAAAGATGAGTGGGACATTCACCATATGTCAAAAAGTGAGCAATATCTGAATACCACTCATTAGTGGTTACAAAAAAGAGGACTGTATACACATCCTCAGTCTCTACTTCATTTTTTATCCAAAATGTTATTGGCGATCAACTGGCAAAGACACTTTCCTCGTACAAGCTTTGTAGGTTTGATATCCAGATCAAACTCACTGAGTCTTGGCAATCCAATTACCTCACTTCATACCAAACTCTTGCTGATTCAAAATAGATTTTACTGTTGTGTCAGGTACGAGAACTTCAGTGTGTGAGTTCAAGATATAAAACCTGAAATGCTTGACTGCTTTGACCACTGCATATGCATGTTTTTCCATGTGAGAATATTTCAACTCGTGGACCTTAAGTGGGAAACTCATGAAGGAGATAAGAGATTCTACACCTTCCTGATTTGGTTGAACTAAAATGGCCGATAGTGTATGCTCAGAAGCATAACTATATATTTTGAAACTTTTAGTATAGTCAGGACAAACCAAGACTGGTGCATGAGCAATCGCCTCTTTGATTTCATTGAATGTTGATTTGCCTTTAGCAGTCCACCTAAATACAGCATTGCCTTTCATCATGTTGACAATGTGACGAGTTTTCTCAGCAAACTCAGGAATGAACCTTCGAAGAAAATTCACCTTTCCAAAGAAAGAGTGAACTGCGGTCTTACTGGTAGGCAGAGCAAGTTCCTGGATGGACTTGACTCTCTCTGAATCAATTTTAATACCTTCTCGAGACATGATGTGTTCGAGAAGTTTCCCCTCAGTAACTCCGAAGACAAATTTCTTTGGGTTTAAAGAAATACCATTCTGGCGACAACATTCCAGTATCCTTTGCAATGATGAACATGCTCAGAGCGATGCTTTGAAAACACTGTCAGATCATCTAGGTATACTACAATGAATTTTTCCATTTCATCCTTGAAAGTGAGGTCCACCTCCCTTTAAAATGTGGTGCCTACATTTATCAGACCAAAAGGCATTCTTCGGTAAGTGAACATGCCCCAAGGTGTGGTGAACGCTGTCTTGTGCTGATCTTCTTTCCCAACTTTGACTTGATTGTATCCCAAAAAACCATCTAGCATTGATAACATTTTTGAACTTATTACCATCTGTAGGACCTGATCCATGATAGGAAGGGGGTAGTTATCTTTTAAAGACAACTGGTTTAAGTTTCTGAAATCCACACAGATTCAAATTTTGCCATTCTTTTTCCTGACGGGTACTATGTTGGCAATCCATGTTGAGTGATGGATTGGAAAAATTATCCAGGCATCTAGCATCTTTTGTATCTCAGTTAAAATAGTACCTGAGATTTTTTGATTATACAGCCTAGATTTTTGCTTGTAAGGTACAGAGTTTGCCTTCAGAGGAATGTCATGGCGAACATCATCAGGCCTTAGTGATTTCAGATCATCATAAGAATAGGCTAGCACATCCATATATTGGTAAAGTAAAACAACAAGCTTAAGCCTTTCCTCGAGAGTGCAGCATTTCCCAATGTTTACCATTTTAGGATCTTGTTTCGTTCCCAGGTTAATTTGATCAAAATTCAGAGAAGATTTTGAATTTGTTCGCTGTTGCTTAATAAACCTGTCATGGTTATCAAACAACTTCTCTAGGGAAATGAGGCCTCTGAGAATCTTTTTCCCCTTTAGTTTTAGGAAATCCTCACTTGCGTTTGTAATTGATTCAGGAGTTGCTTCACTACCTTCAAAATGCAGTTGTTCAAAACTATCCTTTTGCTCCAAGAAAGCGATGATTTGATCATTGTTATTGAATACTTACCAATGATTGGTGTTATCAGGTACACTTGGTCGAAAGACCAGTTCAATAGTGTACTTATCTCCTGTAAAGTCTGGATGAGGAACTAAAAGGGTAGCTGAGACAGCCAATGCATCTGCTCGATCATTGAATTCTCTTGGAATAGCAGAGATGTTGAAAGTGTCAAAATTTTCAATTTGGTCCCAGACCAAATTGTGGTAGTGGCACAACTTTTCATTTTTTGTCTAATAGAGATTTTTCACCTGGCAGACTACCAACTCAGTGTCTCCTTTAGCATGGATTATCCTAATGCCCTTTTCTCTAGCAGCCCATAATTTGAGTAACAGTGATTCGTACTCAGCTGTGTTATTGGTATTGTTGAACTACAATTTGTAGGACAAAGGAGTAATCTCTCCTCACGGAGACACCAACACAACCCCAGCTCCCGAACCAGTAGAGGAGTAGTTGTCGTCAAACTCTAAGGTCCATACCTCATTAGACGTTGCTTTTTCCACAAAAGCTTTTTCATTTCGAGGAAGGGGTTCTTCCACGTGTTCATTTTGCTTTGGCACTTTACCCTTTGCATCAGTTGAACTCAAATCTAAGTCATCACCCGTAAGAGTTTCATCAGATGCATCATGGATCCCATCTGTGGACAAGAAATAGTTGCCCATGCCTGAAGACTCAAATAAAATTTGAGCTTCAGGTGCTGAAAAATGGGTAACTACATACCTGGCCTCTTTTTCAAGAAGCAACTTCTTCATGATGCCTTGAATTGGGATCCTTGCTTCTGATAGGTCCATGCTTAGCTCGCCTCCAACATATTTATAGAAATTCCATCCAAGTAGGATGCCATAAGAAGCTGGAAGATCGGCCACTAGGACCATCATTTTAATCCTTTTTTCAGGGAAAGCCGCAAAAGCAAATTGAGCATCCTTTATCTAACCAAGGAGGGGAACTTGTTTATTTTCCATAGAGAAACACCTCCCAAAAGTTTTGGTCAAGGTCAAGCCAAGGGAATCTGCCACCTTAGCGGGCATGATGTTATCTGAAGCTCTAGAGTCTATGATGCAATTACTCAGCTTATAACCATTTATAAGCAGGGAGACATAAAACAGTTCAATTTTCCTAAGAGCGACAGGAGGAGTCACAACAAGATTGTTTTGAACAGATTTATCTTTAGGGAGATCGGGAGTGGCCTTTAAAAAATCTTGTCTTGTAAGGACAGCTTTATTTTTCACATAGTCTGCCAACCTATCGAATTGTTCAGGGTTGGCTCTTAAGTACTCAATCTCTGTCATTTGAATTTTAGTCTTTCTAGCATGATCAATTATATCAAATAATTGAAAAGAGTTTAAAATAGAGGAAGAGGAAGGCCCATCTTCTGGGTCTTTAGTAAGTGTAGCACTGGTCTGAACAACAGTAGTGGAAGGTACAAGGTTATTAGAGGTATTTACCTTTTTATGAGTTACCTAATCTTTTGGTTGTGGAGGCAATGGAGTCCCTCGTTTAGTGATAGAAACCGTTGGTTGGAGTTATTCCTCTACTTTTCCATTATCAATATGTGAAGCCGACTGATTTTGAGAACTGGTGAAAATAGCATAGGATCCATCCGACCCTTCCCCTTTACTTCTGACTTCATCTTGGTAATCTAGGAAACTAATATTGGAGTCACCAGCTAATTCTTCTTCCTACTCATCAAAGATATTAGCATTATCGTGTTGGTCCAACTGTGGTTGGAACGAATAGTCGTGTTCGGCCTCTAGGTAACCGACCGCTGAATTGGCAGGTGTTGCTTCAATGGCCAATCTCCTTGAAGGAGGCAAGTGATTGGGTTACCCTTGGTTCTTGGTAGCATTACCTTGATAGTGTTGATTCTATAATGTTCTCCTGGGCATATGTCGATAGGTGGGAGCAGACGTACCTTGGGCTATTTGTCTCTTCAAAGCTAACAATTCATTTGTCAATTTTTGCACCATAGGGTCTGTAGTGCCTGTAGAAGAGATTTCAACAAATGAAGAGATTATACTTTTACTAGGATCTTTCTTGATCTTTCCTACCAGGATAAGATCATCCTCAATTTTAGTAGCCAAATTCTGAGCCAATGTAAGATCCATTGGGCCAGCTCGCCTCAACAAGAAACTCACTTCAGGAAGCTGCAAGTTGATAAAAAAATATTTAAGATTCTCTGGCATGGGCTGAGCAATAGATGGGATCTGGTTCATTAACTTGTTGAATTTAGCTATGAAATCCCTCATGGGTTCTTAGGGTTTTTTTTTCATCTGAGTTAGCTGAGCTAACAAAGCATGTGCATCTTTAGTAGGTTTAAACCTTGCTTCAAATTTGGACTTTAGAGTATCCCAATTAGTTATAGTTTGAGCTTGAAGGTGGTAGAACCAATCCGCGAAAGCGCCTTGCAAAGTCTCCACAAAAAGTCTTACTGCTACATCCTCAAATTGCACATCGATTACACCACATGCTATGGAGAAAGCAACAATATGCTCATTGGGATGAACCTTTCCATCTCCAAAAAACTTAGGAAATTTTTTTCTAGAACTACGAGGTAGTTCATGCAAGGGTGCAGTCAAGTTAAGAGGACCAAAGGAATTGCCCCATGGGCCTTGAGCCATTATAATAGGAGGATTAAACAGCAAGATAACAAACCTTGGTGGAGTGTTTATAGGTAGGCGTCGATTAACAATAGGAAAAGGAGTTCTACCTTGCGTCAGTGACCTAACAAGGTTAGAAGGAAAACTCCTAGACCATTGAAGAGAAGTTGATGGAGGAAATAGATCAAAATTACTCTGTTGGGCCAACTCAAACACAGGGTCAACAACACCCTTAGATCTCTGGCTTCTTGTATAGCGTGGAGTTGCCAGGTTTCAAATGAAAAAGGGATCGAGACTACTTCAAGTTGAAGCTTGAGGCTTCAAAATGCACGTTCGTAATCCCCAGTGGAGTTGCCAAAAAGCTGTTGGGTGAATATTTTGTCGTCAACTAATTGATGACAAAATGGGGATATCAGCCACAACATAGGGAGATTTACACCATGAAAAGTATGGGTTTACCAGATTTGGATGAAGTAAATCTCTCCTCTCATCAAGGGGAGGTTCCCTATAGATATTTATGCACTATATGTATATAATTAAGTAGAAAATAATACATGGGGGTAGTATAACAGCATCTACCTCTCTTTTTTTAGAGGTAATGTATAAAGAATAAAAGAGAGAAAATCCTGGTCTTACGCTAACAACACTCCTCTTCTTTCAGGAATGGTATTAAATAGAGAGCAAGAAATCACCTGAAGTGACAAAGCCCACAAGAACACCCACGTAAGCACAAAGTCTTTCATAGTTTCTTCCACCGATCTGAAACAAACGTAACCGTAGAATGAAATGAAGCACAAAGTCCTCACCTGAAACTACAAAGATAACAGAATCTCAAAGATAAAAGCAGCACAAAGTCTATCTTCTACCTTACATAAATGTCTTCAGATAATACTAACACACCCACTTTGCTTATTAAATTAGATAAATAAGATATTACTAGGAAAAAGGACATAAGAACTATTTCCTAAATAACACAGACAATCTCAACACAAAGTCTAAAATAACCTGCTTCTCATTCATTCAACAAAATATAATTTACAAATTTGAGTACAAAGTCTCAAAAGTTGTTTCAAATTCAGTAGAATGTTTTCTATTAAATTTTCCAAGATCATTTACAAATGAGGTCTCCACTATATATAGGGAGAAATCCTCAAAAACTAGAAAATAATAAAATATACAAAATATCTTGGTCAAAGATGACTCATCTTTGACTTGGAGATATTTTTCTGAAATATTTACATGTAATTACATATTTCAAAATTGCATACACTTTGCACAAAATAGAAGTGCGTAAGGAGAGAAGAAGAAAGAAGGGGAGAGATTCAGTTCTTGCTGCCAGATTTCTTCATATGTGCATCGAACATTGTGATGGATGCCTGAATTCTAATGCTGTTTGGCGTAACTATGTTCTTAGAGATGATTATGGCTCTGATCAATGCATCTTCCAATGCTATGATGGCTTTAGCGTGGCCAGTTAATCCAGATTTTGGATTCTCCAAAGTTAACTGAGCATCTATAATGCTATCCATAGTAGACATTGAGAAGGATTTTTCTTCAAAATCTCTCTGAACCATCTCCTTGAAATTATGAATCATTTCTTCTATCAGAAGGAACTGATTGTCCTTAGAGGTTAGGTTGCATGGTAGCTCTTCTAGTTTATTCAACAGGCTCAGGTCACTCTTCTCACTAGCCTCCTTGAAAGCTTTTAGATTATCAATTAGATCTTTGAGTACCTGAATCCTGAAGATCAGTGACTCCTTGATTTCAACATAGGAGTCCTTGCTGGAGATGACATCGATAGATATTAAGGTACTTTTCTTGAGATCCTTCATTTCCTTCCATCTGCTAAGATCTTTTTCTGAACTATCGATCTCTTGAGAAATAAGGGAGACGAAGTCATCTAATTTTGCTTTTACCTTCCTCATTTTTCCTGGTATTCAGCCTCTGATCTCATAACAAATTCCTTCAAGGTGATCCCTTTTGCTGCTAACCAATCATTGGTGTTAGCCAATATTGGTTCAAATCTTTTTCTCAGAGAAGTCAGCTCCTTCTGAGACCACTAAATTGGAGGAAAAGGGGAACCAACAACCTTCTCTGCCAGATACCTACTATTAACGATGTTTCCATCATCAATTAGATTAGAGGGGATCTCTGCAAGCCCTAGGTATTCAATTTGCTCTAGGGTCAGCCTGCAATAGTCCATTTTTCTAATCTCCTCAGCTGTTCTCAGGTCTATCCAGATATCCTCAATCATTAGTTCATGGAACTGAGTTTTCCTCCTGATCTTGTCTTTGACTCCCCTATAGTCAAATTTTTTTCATCTCTTGAATGGTCTTAGAGTGACCATCTACATTTCGATTTCCATGACCTTGGCTTTGGCTGATGTTGCAATGGAATACCTACCAATCTCAATCGAAAACTTTAAACTTGGTCTCTTTAGTTCCATCTGTCTGGTATGCACGATAATTAGTTGTCAGAAAAGTTCCATTAGCACTAGCTTATCTGAAGGGAACCTGGGAAGCATGTAGGGGTAGCTTTAGGTAAAAGCCTGACCTAAAGATAGTAGAATGTGGGGAATTGAAGGAACATGCAGTTGTAATCATTTACCACTGTCCAGGCCTCATCTGATATTCTCTTCTGCTCAAGTTGTGGGTCGAAGAGACATAAAAAAGTAGCAAAAAAGGCATCATTTACCCTCTTGAAGTGATGGGTCGATCCTTGCAGAGTCAACTAAGGGTAGTATGTGTGGACTAGGGTCATCTTTCTATCCCTCCTCGTGGTCAAGCCTGGAAAACTTCCACATCGCGGCAGCTATATACACAAGGTATGAAGTCATGTAGAACTTGTGAGAGGTCTGCACCTTGGTCAACTGCTCATGGAGGGTGTTGTTGATCTGCTCTCCCCAAAAGATGGCTTGTTTTCCCTGGAGGATGATCTTAATGAATGGATACATCCATTCATCGAACTATGAAGAAGAAAGGAGGCCCCGTACTCTACTGAGAAGGGTGATCAAATCACCAACTTCTTCAACAAAATCGTTCTTCAAAAAGTTTCATGGCCATCTTGATAAGCTTGTCCTGGAGGACTTCAACCACTTATGGTTCATAACCTTCTTCACCCTCTTAGGGTCTTTGTCATATTCCTTCTGTGCATCCATGAAGTCAATTTGGGTTACTTCGGTGGCTGGAGGGCACATAAAAACTTTAATGATGAATTTGAGGGTCCAACTCGAATCACCATGTTGCTGCTAGCATCTGAGACCAACTTGGTCTCTCTATTGTAGAAGTGAGTGCATATTGGAGGATGAATTTAGTATGATGTATTGCTATCAGAAAAGGCAGCAACTAGGTGGATGTTGCTATCGACAATCCTCTTCATCCCAGTGCTTGGATTCTTTGCCTTTGTTCGTGCTAGGAATTTGGCCATGTCCACATGGCCGATCTCGGTGTCCTGAATGTCATCGACACTCGAAGAAACCGATGTGAGCAGGAAGATGCCCTGATACTTGTATTTCATTATTTTTGCCTTCTTGGGAGACACTTCTGTCATAGTGAATGATCTTGATCGGATGGGAGCAGATGTGCAAGAGTTTGCTTATTGAACTGCAATCATGATCACAGTAATTAGGGGAGAGAGGACAAATGGGGAAAATGCATTTTGAGTGATCATGACCATGGAGGTCACTTAAATAGGCCAGGTCAAGAGAAGGAGCGAAAAACGAGGAAGAAAGGGAAAGAAATGGACAGGTGGAAAATTCCTCCAGAGTTATAAAAATTTGGAGGAAAAATTGCATGGGCGGTAAAAATCGCCACCCTTGCAAAAAGCTAAAAAATAGGTAAGGGTGGCAAAAATCACCGCCCCTACAAAAATAACCTGCACAAGCGGCAAAAATCACCACCCTTGCAGATGGAGAAGAAAAATGTGTAGAGGCGGCAATTTTCACCGCTCCTGCACTCTGGGTATGTCTAGGCAGCAAAATTTTCCACCTCTGTAGGATGTATTTGGAAGGATGAAGCATGGGCGGCAAAAATTGCCACCCACGTGAGCTCTTGGGAGAAACCCGCAGGTGAGGGTGAGGGAGAAAACAATGCCTGCGGCAAGGTGGAGAGGAAGCATGTGGGCAGGGGGAGAGAAAGGAAAAAACAAAACAAAAACAAAAACAACTAACACTAAGCAAAAACAAGAAAAGAAAATGAAACAAATTCTAAAAATGAGACCTACTTGAGAAACTGCGTGCGCCACGAGGTTGAATCTGCCAAAACGCACTTCGACTCATCAGCTGGGTCAGCTCAAATGCAAGAGGTAGGAGGAGAGGAAGAAGCAATGAGAAGAAATAGGCTCAAATTGGTTTATATGGGGTGAAAAACCCACCCCAACAACCCTCTGTGCATGGTAATAAATGCCACACATGGTTATCGAGATGATGCAGGGGTAGCAAAATTTGCCACCCTTGCATGTTCCGTTCAATCCGAGTGCAGGGGTGGCAAAATTTGCCACCCTTGCATGTCATAGTGAAGGGGCAAAAAAATTTTCCACCCTTGCAGAGAAAATTGTAGAGGCAGAAAATTTTGCCATCCTTGCACAAAAACAAAGAAAATGTAGAGGGTGTCAAAATTTTGCCGCTCTTACACGAAATGGAAGAAAAGACTAACTCTGGAAGAGGTAGTCTGAAGAGGGGACTTGGTTCCTATAATGTTTTGAGACTGTAATGGCCTTCACTTTTTGGGAAGACGTGTTTCAAAAATGTTGGAAGGTTTAGGTAGACCAAGATGAGAATGAGAAAAACCTGCCTCGAAAACAAACTTAGAGAGACGAAAGATGAAATGGACAAGTTTTGTAAGGGGTTGTTCCCAAAAACGAGCTAAGCTGATTTTAGAAACAACAAGACCTAAATAATATATACTTCTAATTATTTTTTTAGCTAGATATCAACTTTGAACCAGAGCCAAAATTAGTTTTGGATCATAATGGAAGGTACAAACTCCCAAAAAATTTAAAACCATAAACAAAATAACCCGTTAAACCTCTAAAACCTCTTCAAACTAGATAAGATCCTAATATATAACTAAGATCCATATTTAATACCAACATCTAATAAAACATCAAAGAAAAAAGGAATTATTCATCCTAAAACTATACCCACACAATGAAGACACCATTTTAATCATCCATTTGTTATTTGTAATCTTCTGCCCCTATTGGAAATCAAAGACTCCATAGTCCATTAAGTATTACCGATAATATAAGTCTAGGCATCCAAAAACAATATTTATACTTTTGTTTTCCTACATCTCTTCCCTTTCTTACCAAATTTAGTTGTCATCATATCACAAGACCTCTAACTAATATAAAAAAAAGCTATACTTTCCAGATCTTCTTCTTCCTCCCATCCATCCCCTTCCTCTTCTAAAAATTCATTCTGATCAAAAATATCTACTAATGGAGAAGATTTATCTACTTCCTCTGGCACATATTCCATAGCAACCACTTCCTTAACCATCTTATAATAATTTTTCCCTGACTCTAGATCGATCCATTATTCCTCTATCACTAACAACTCATTCTTCTGAAGTTTATCTTGAACCTCTTGATAGGTTTCCAAAGAAGGGGGCTCAATAGATTTGGATTTAGCCTTAAATTTTAGATGATGAACCAAATCATGATTCAAGCACCTAACCTTTCTTACCCACTTATGAATAATAAATATTAGGATCCTTTAAAACCCTTTTTTGGACAAGCAACAATCTTATGGTGATTTTGATTGCATTTGAAGCATCTAAAGGGAAGACCTTAAAAATTAATAAATTGAGACCACACTACATGAGATGAATAGATTTGAATGGAATGGTGCAAAGGTTTAGACAAATCAACCAAAACACACACTCTAACAAAACTCATTTTAGCTTCAATTGATTCATTAATCTTAACAAAAACACCCAGCTTACTCACCATCTATTTGAAAGGAAAAAGATCATGTATAACTAAGGGAAGATTATAAAATATTACCCATACTAGGGCTTGTAATATAAATAAAGTATATGGGTTAAAGAATAATTCCCAAGGGTAAAAAAATAACTCATGTTAC
The DNA here is from genome assembly GCA_037957365.1 of Torreya grandis. NCBI lineage: Eukaryota > Viridiplantae > Streptophyta > Pinopsida > Cupressales > Taxaceae > Torreya > Torreya grandis. Next base: position 93,274 of record JARHVA010007163.1, read on the forward strand.
CCACAAAATAAGGCTCATTATTTCATACAAAATCTCTATCTTTTGGAGATTGAAACTAAAGCAGAAAGAAACCATTTGATAGTAGAGAGAGTATTTTTTAACTCAAGCTAGGAATCAAAATCCCATTTTTGAATAATTTCCCAAGATGGTCATTTCCTAACACATCTACCAATCAAAGATTTACTTCCCCTTTCCATATCAATCTTTGAAAGATCTGAGTCTAAAATTTCTAGAATAGGAAGAGTATCAAATAAAATAATGGGAACATCACCAAGAAAGCCTATTTCTAAATCCTTATTCTAATAAATTTCTCCTTTTATATTCCCTTATCACCCTCCATATCAACTCTTTCCTCCTCAGAAATGTTTTCTAAAAGGATCTGGATTCTAGGGATAAGAATTGGATCTGAACCACGCTAAGCCTTGAGAATAACTTCCTTGAAATAAAATGGCATAGGTATGAAATGGGTTAGAATTATTAATGCAATCAAGAAACATTAAAGCCTTAGGTAAACCCTAAACACCCCTTTAAGAATCTCTAGCTATTATCTTTTCAAAAATAGAGCAGCATATTTACATATCCCTATCTTTACCTAGCTAATCAAACCCTAAAGCATCAGGTTGAGAATAAAAACCTAAAACAATCTACTTGAAGGAAGAAAAAACTTGACTAAAATCTTGATTTTTACTCTACTCCCTACCTAGTTCCATCTGAGCACTAACCTACTCCCCACTAGACCTACCCTATCACCTACTTCTATTTGATCCCTTCCATCCTCATCCTTACCTTCCTTACCACTCATATGCTCGATCCCATTTCTCCTACCTTTCCTACACCCATATTCACCAACATCTATTATCATCATTGCTACCACACTCTCCCCCTTTCCATGTACTTGAATTTATCAAGCTCATTTGTACCATTACAATCACCATTTTTTACTTATATATACTTCTAGTTCTTTCACATACACCAAATGGACATTAAATTTAAAATAGGGATGTACAGTAATGAGAATAGCTGAGTTGGCCTCATAAACGCATGTATAACTGAGTGTTACCTACATAGTCTAAGTGGACCTCAGGTTGATGTAGTTCTCCTTGCTTATTGTTCTTTTCAATTGTGTATGAAATGTTATATGTTATATTTCCTATTAATACCCTAGCCATAACGAATGTAAATTATGGATTCAGCCTTAGAATCTACAAATGAATAAGTTACTCAACATGTATAAAAATTTTGTGTAGCTTTTGAACATTAAAAAATAAGTAGGTTTTTCTTTGTAAGACGTTTGTTTTTATAGGCCTTTATGTTTGAATTTAGGGGATCACTAGTGCATGAAGGGTCAAACTCAAAAGAACCAATGGTCATAAAAAGGACCATTAATGACATAGAAACTTGAAAATTTTCCACAAGTTATTCTAGGATAATTATGCATTAATATAAAAGTGTGCAATGCATTCTTATCTAGGTAGTGAGGATTTGTCAAAAAGACACAAAATGAACATAGAAAAACATATACAATAAATAGGGATCACAATGATAGGATATGATAAAATATAATAGTAACATAGAATTTAAGAAGAAAATAATAGAAAGAAGAATAAGACTTGAGACATGATGCACCAATGATCCAAATAAATAGAGTTATGTAAAGGTGATTATTTTGAATTAAGCTTGTGCCATATTTGATTGTCTAAAATAACTAATAAAAGTTATATAAATAAATTTTAAGCATTCAAGACTGTTGATTTTCTACTTATTTAATTTTATAAGTAATTCTTATTATTATTTTATTATAGATAAGGAATTCAAAAATAAAGTGTTTGAATACTTTTTTGTGACCCAATTATTATAATTGATGCTGCCACCTCTTTCTAGATAAAATATTTCTCTTTTTCTTGGTTAATTTTTTAATTTTTTTCCTATTTAAATCAATCACAAGTAAAATTATAAGAAATGTAGTATCATCTTCTTATTGACAAATGAAAATGATTATCTCCATGTATAACGAAGTATCTTCTATGTACACTAAAGTATCCTCTATATGCAACATAGTATCTTCCATAGGAGGAATCACATTGAAAGTATATATAAACATAGTAAACATATTAGTAGTAGATAACTATCCAGTAGGAACATAAAATTATTTAAAATTCATAATCACTTACCTACATTTCGGATACACATATCACCATGCTTCCACCATAAATAACTAGTATGCAAGTGTTAAGTTTATTGAACACTTGGATATCAAATGGGACCAAAATTCCTCTGAACTTTCAAATTTCAAAGGATTCCTTTCTATAACAATGTCAAAATTAGTTAAAATAAAAATATCTAAATTATCTTGGTGTACCTCATCTATACACAAATGGTATATTCATCATTAATGGTGTTGATATTTTGAACATAAATAAAGAGGTATTGAATTCGTTGATTTCACTATTTAATCTATAGCAATTGTTATAGATTGTTTTTTATTTTCTCATATAATGTCTCACTATAGAATGAAATAAATGGGCTTACAATAAATATGAAATAAATAACCAAATAAAATTTGAATATTTATCACCAATAAGGGTCAAGATTTTTATTATGTCATTATGTGTGATGTTGGTCACAATGTTACAAAACTCATTGATTACTATCTTAATCTTAAGTAGAAGTAGATGATAAATTATATACAATGTTCTTATCAATTGATATGGAAAATCACAATGAAAATTAAACTCATATGTGTCTTCTTCCCTTGTAGAGACATGGGTTGATGAAGCATACATGTACATTTTTAAAATATATTGTGTTGAATTTGGCATTATATGCTCATAATACATTTTTATATTTCCATTTTTGGAGGCTTCTTCACATATTTTATTTCCCTTTTCCTCTCTAAAAAAATAAAAAATAAAAATATAATGCATTCATGTATATCATATTTTTCCATCATGTTTTCATTAGAATAATCTTATATTTGAGGGTTATTTGCTTTACGTATTTTAGGTATTCATATACCTTTCCCATTATGATTCACTTGTATTTAAGTATTTTATAGTGAGTATCCAATGTATCAATCTAGACACTAGGGTTAACTGTTGAACAAATAAAACCTCTTAGTTAAGAAAATTATTTGTAAGTTTGGACATTTCACTTTCAGTTAAACCTTTTGTATCTCTAAAAAATACTTTAAAAAGTTACAACAAATTTGACTAGAAGTCTTCCTGATTATTATTTTTGAATAACATTTAATCCTTCTTGATTTGTACAATTTAAAACTAATTTTCCATTTTTTCGGATTGAATCTAGGATTAGTATTAATGAAAACTAATCATATAGATTTTAAACTTTACTTTTCTCAAAAATATCTATGCATTGAGTCTTAATGTTTATAGAGGTGGGAAATAATAAAAGTTTTATTAGTATCAAATAATCAATAGATGATAAATAAAATTTTAAGTGTACAAAGAAAAACAAAATACTTAGAATCATCTCTTTTATCATGGCCATTACCAAATCTTTGTGGCTTATTTTTTACAATCTAGATGTTGGGTTAGTTGATCCAAATAATTTTAATTTATGCTTATTGGTGCTAGTTTTATTAGAGTTAGTTTTATTAGTGTGTTAGTGGGATAAATTAACCACTTTAATGTTGTAAGTAAACTTATTAAATAAATAGTTAGTTGGGGTTAGTAAGTTAGTTATCTTATGGGGTGTACCCATAAATTAGTTGGTATCATTGTAATTTACCATAAAATCCTTATAAGGTTAGGAAATTTGTAAATATTAATTGATATAATAGATTATTACATTTTATGCAAATTTTTATTAAATTTACAATGTAGTTTTCACTTTTCCCTATGAAGCTCAGTCTTATCAATAGTATTAGAGCTAGTTAAAAAATAATTTACTAGTGAAAAAATGATATGATAGGTTTGTGTCGGTGAAAATTGTTGTGAAGCTAAGTGAAATAGGAGGTTCACATGAAATATAACACAAAATAAAATTTGAAGATACAAACAATCTTGTGGAAAGCATAATAAGGTATGACCATTTGAATATACCTAAATTACATCATATTTTGAATTCGTCAATACATCTATTTCAATAGATGTAAGTCCTATGTTTGCATAAGTCTAGAAACTTAGTTGTACAGCTTCTTCCCTAAAAATTTAAAAATCAAAATCTGTCTAGAAGCCTTGATTCTTTGTTTTTAAATTCATAAAACATGTTTGAAAGCTATGTATTGATCTATATGATCAAATCAATCACTTGTATGAAATTTCAAGGGTTTTGAAATTATATTTTATGAAGTTTTACGGCATTTCATGCTTGAATCAACCTTTCTATGGCATTTTTGATGTGTTTTTAGAGCTTATATTAGCATTAAATCTCCTAAAAATGATCTAAATGCCACTAAAAATCCTCATTTAATCTGTATAGCCTAAAAATGGATTTTTAGGACATACAAACCTCAAAATTCCATTCACTTCATAAAAAAATATGAATTGATCATTTTCAATCTTCTTTTGACAAGTGTAAAACCACAACAAACTAGGTTGTACAACCTTCTCCTTCCCTATTTGTTTTCCTAAGTAGATCTATAGAATTGTGGCACTCGAATATGAAAATGGCATGAAATATATAAGGATCTTCAAAAATAAAATTGTATTATAAAGTATGGTTTATAAGTTTAATATCTAATTTACTTCCATTTAGGTTTATGTGGTCCCCACCAAGAGATAGACATAACTTTTTTATATGCAAGGAAAAAGTTGAGTAACTTATATTTACATGAAAATATTTATTTTTTAATTTTTAACTTGGTAAAATCAAGGATAAATAGGAAATTTTCCTTTATATTCTCAAATTGATTGAAGAATAATTAGATAATAATATTTTTTGAAGATACATGTAAGTGCAGAGGTCAAGAGTTCAAACCTCCATAGCATATTTTTGCTCAAATTTCCTTTCAGTCATAAATTTTGTCACATTTGTCTTTAAATACCTTGTATTGTGATGATTTTTTCAAAAAGTCACTATTTTTACTAAAGTTGGTCATGTGACTAGTTGATTTATAAGTTTCTGGATGTTATAGACATATCAAAATGGTAAATTTTATGTTTTGAAGCCCTTTTATATGGGTTTTGTAACAAATGTATTAAAAATTATGTATAAAGGTGCCTTTTTTATGGATTGATGTGGTTGAACATGCCTTGATCGTGTTCAAATACAGTATGATATGGATGATCATAGGGGATAAACAGGCTTTGATCGTGTTCATTAGCCTTTATGTTGTTAGAGTAGGTTTTTTACTTTAGCTCATGTTCACCTAGATTTTTTTTTTTTTTTTTTAATTTAGTTATTCCCACCCACTTATGTGTGGATATTTTATTTATCTAATTTTAGATATTATGAGATATTACATATTTATCTCTTATATATTATGGGGATATTTTTTAGTTGTTTCTATCCTTTAGGGATAGTTATCTCTTAGTCTTAGGTTTGATATCGTAGCTTGATCTTTTAGTTATGATTGATCTTTCTTGTCTATATATACAAGGCACATTCATTATATTTAATAAGCTCTAGAGATATAAAAAATGATATTTATACTCTTTTATTTGCATATATATATATATATATATATATATATATATATATATATATATATATATTTGTAAGTCTATGTTGTTAAATTACTTTAAGATTCTTATTTTTATGAATGTGATGTTCTAGTAACACTAGACATCTGTGTGTCTTGGAACAATCTTATTTTTTTTCATTTCATGGTGTCATATCTTAAGGTGTTGTACTCATTCATTTGTGAATTTTCTATAAGGTCATATTTTTTTTGATATATCTAGATTTTGTCATTTTTGTTTGGGAGATATTTTGCATATGGTTTGCATTATTTCTATTTATTTTTTGTAGATCAAGGAGCCTCATTATTTGTGCTTCTAGTGACCTATGAATTCCTAGACTACATCTCCATTATTTATTACATTTTGATAATTCCACGAACATGTAGTTGCAATGGTTTTTTAGTAGAGTGATATAGAAGTGGCTTTCTCTCTCTTGGTTGATCCATTTTATAGGTCATTCTATATTCTCCATACCATCTTGTATTGTTGTAATGTTGACCTTGCATATCCATACAATATCCTACATTTTTATATTTTATGGGTATGTTGACCCTAAAAATCTATGCACAACACAGATCGATGGCTAGGAGAGTGTCAATTTTAGGACAATAGTGCAATAGGTTGATGTGCAAGAGATAGTAAATTTTAAACCAACAATCAGGATGACTATTCATCTCAAGTTTCCATCTCTTTTATGGGTGATGTCATTCCCACAACAATTAAATCAAGAGAAAGGGGGAAGCACTCATCCTCACCCCTATCCCCTTGGTCATATGGTGTGGTCACATGGAGGGGGCTTGATTTTTTATTCCTATTCATGGGAGCTTAATGTCCACCCCTTTAAAAAAAATTAATCCATTGGAGAATTGATTTTTTTTTAAGAATTTAATATTTTTAATGAATTTTTAATTTTTGACCCATTTATGACGGGAAAACTTGTAAAAAATATATTTTTTTATTGGTAACTCAAAATTGAGTGCTAATTTTTTCAAAAGTGTATGTTTTTTATACCCAATCTATTGGTGTCATTTATTTTTTATAATGTACTAAAATATAAAGTGCCTTTTTTTGGGGTAGGGGAGGGAAAAATACAAAATATTTTAGGGGGTTGTCTCAATGTTGATTTGTGTACCCTTTTTACATTCTTTTGCTCTTTGGTGATTTTTTAAGAATGTCTTATTATTATACATTAGATCAATTATAATAATACATAATTACCACACATGTATACCAAGAATGGAAATAATCATTAAATGTAAAATATTATGGGCCTTAATAATTGAAACACAATCAATGTTCACTAGAGAATATGAGAAATTTTAGCACCAATGAAAATTTTATGAGTGTATGGGTTTGATAGGAACTTATGTAAGTGATATCCTTTTATTTCATTTAGAAGGATGTGACTCTAAATTTAAAATGTGAGAAAAATTTAAGGTTTTATTTGGTAAGGTGGATCACATGAGAGCCATGCAGCTTGAAGTAAAGATCACTTCTCTCAATCCTAAAGATTTTTTTATCCATTTTAGACTATCTTACTCAGTTAAAGCACTTCTTGAAATAATTAAAGGAGAGTGGAAGAGATAAGAAACATTAAGAGTGTGCTAACCTAATTCTATCTAATTTAAAAGGTCTATTCCAAATATTTTCTTCTACCTTTTTCTCTAGCATGGATGCCTTAGGTGCCACATTCAAAATGATAGATTTAGAGTTGTTTTGAAAAATAAGTACTTAGGAAAAATATAAATTATCTAACCTTGAGTTTTCCATCTCTCAAAAGACCTTATTATCATCTCATCCTAATGGCAAGGTAAAATAGAAAAGTAAACTCAGAACCACTCCTTATCCATCTCAAAGCTCCACCAAACCCAAAGAGCCACCAAACTCAAAGACAATAACTCTAAACCCAAGGAGTCTTCTAAATCTAATAATAATTCTAGATTTTCATTATCATTTTTTGGTGGGACTACTCATGTAGAAACTAGGTGTTAGAAGAGAATGTAAGCCATAGAAAATCTAGTGACAAAACACAAGATCTATATCTCCACTCTATCTCCTTCTAATGAGCATGTAAAATAACTTAATGTTTGTAGGAAAAATCAATTACCTATTACAAATAATTGGGATATAATTTTTGGTGCTTTTCACCACATGACTTCTTATAAAGAGTCTTTTATATCTATTAGTTTTAGTTCTACTTACAAAATTGAGGTTGGATATTTTTCCATTATTTTTGTTAATGGAAAAGGTGATAAATAACTTGTTAGTGGCTTAAGCAATGATTCACTATATGTTTATGACATCAATTAATATTTTATTTCTATTTTATCAAATTTTTCAATCTAGTCAGGTAAAGAAAATGACTTTCACACCACAAGGGGATGAAATGTGAACCTTGTTGGAGATTCATTCACTTGTGGCATAAGGTATTATTGATCATAATTCCCATAAATATAACTTTTAGGGTTTTGAGGACATTTATTCTATTGGGACATGCTTGGTATATCATACTGATTATGAAAGTAAGCTTTGGCATGAGAGATTCAGACATCTTAATTATATATATTTGAAGGACTTGATAAATCATGGTATGTTTGAGGCCTTCCTAGAGTTTATTGTCTTGTTTGAGTTTTCCCTATATATGCATTAGGGAAATAACACCAAGGTTTGTTTTTAAAGGGTATGTCCAAAATATTTTCTTCACCACTTAAGCTTATACATAGTGACTTGATAGTTTTTGTAATCCTTTCAATGGAGATAAGTATGCACTGACATTTATTGATAATTTATTGAGAATTAATTGGGTTTAATTTTTCAAGTACAAGAGTGAAGTTTTCTCACACTTAAAATTCTTCAAGGCTTTGATCAAGAATCAATATTCTAGTTCCATAAATAATCTTTGCATTGATAATAAGGGGATTTCTTCAATAAAGAGTTTCTAAATTTTTGGAATCTCATGTCATTGTTCACCAACATTATATTACTTATACTCCATAATAGAATGGATTAGTAGAAAGGAAGAATTGAACTTTAAAATATATGACTAGTTGCATGATGCTTTCTCAGGATTTATCTCCTATATACTAAGTAGAAGTAGTTAACTATGTAAACTACATTAAGAATTTCACAGCAAATAGAGCACTTGAGCATTTAATTCCAAAGGAGGTTGGGTCTAGAACTAAGCTTGATGTCTCATTTTTTAAATATTTTTGGATCCATGCTTAGTATTTTATACTAAATAAGAAAAGGAGAGCCTTGGATAAGAAGATCAAACCCTAGATCTTTTTTGGGTGTTATGAGGACATAAGAACTTATCAAATTTTGGATCCTATTACTCATGATGTTATTTTTTGGACACATTTTTAGTTTGATGAGATCTTTCTTCTCATGATTATTCATATTCTTCTATGTCTTCTTCTTCTTTACTCCCATCCTTTGATGATTATTTACTTAACCTTAAAGATTTATTATTTAAGGAGCCAATTTAGGAGGCCATTGAGGGAGTTATGGATGTAGGATTAGATGAAAATCATGTTCCCACTATGCCTTAGTGGCCTCATACTACATTTTTTGAGGTACCACCTTTCATATAGGATCTTCCATCTATTATACATCATCATACACATTTTACAGGTTTTGGAAATTTGTTTCATGCATTTTCTATGGATCCATAGTCTTTTCGATAAGCTCATGGTATACAAGAGTGGGATGATGTGATGATAGATGAGTATTATTATTTGATGACTAATCATAATTTGGATTTGGTCTCTCTTCCTAAGGGAAGAAATTTGGTTAGATGCAAGTGGATATAGCACACTAAATGTGTAGTTGATGTGTCCATTGATAAGTATAATGGATGTCTTGTAGTAAAGATTTTCTCACAAGTCAAATGTATTGATTAATCTAATAATTTTTACCATATTTCCAAGATGGATTCTATGATCCTTGTTATTTTTATTTCTAAATCATAGGGTTGGTTAGTGTACCAAATGGGTGTAAAGACTACCTTCTTACATGTATATTTATAAAATAAAATATAAATGGAGAAACCTATTGGATATATTCATGATTCTTATATTATTTTTTGACTATGAATGTCTCTCTATAGTCTCAAATAGGATTCTTGATCTTGGTATGAGAATATGGATTATTTTCTTCTATATACTAGATTTGTTCATTTCCACTCAAATCCTACCATATATATTCATCATGTTAGAGAGGATATTATTATACTAGTTTTGTATGTTGAAGATATGTTTCTTGTAGGTAGATATTATTCCCACATTCAATTTATTCAACAAGGTCTCTCAGTGTAATTTGATATGATAGATCTTGATCTTTTGCACTTTTTCCTTGGTTTGTATATTTCTCAGTCAGATTCAAGGATTCATTTGAGTTATCATAAGTACACCCTTGATCTTATAAAATGTTTTGGAATGGATTTTTGTAAGCCAAGCCCCTCTCTTTTATAGTCTACGGTCATTCTTACTTCCACTTGCACTAATCCTCTTTATTATCCTACATTGTATAGGCATTTGGTTGGAAGTCTCATGTACCTAAACCATACTCACCCTAATATTTATTTTATAGTTGGTATTATATCTTGGTTTGAAAATGTTCCTCATGACAATAACTAGCAGGTTGTTAAGAGCATTTTTTGATATTTTTAGGGCACTTTCCACTTTAGATTACACTACACCAAAGGTTTTACTTAGTTGGTTAGATATATTGATTAATATTAGTTAGGTTACATTAATGAAAGGTGATCCAATTTTGGATACCTTTTTCATCTTGGTTCTTTTCTAGTTGGTTGGGAATGTAAGAAGTAACATGTTATTCCACTTTAATCTATATAAGCAAACTATAGGGCAAAATTCATAGCAAGTCATCAGGTTCTTTGTCTCTGATAGTTAGTGATAGAGTTTGGATTCACATAATATTCACCTATTTTACTTTAGTGTGATAACCAAAGTGTAATTCACATTTACCATAACCTTTTTGAGATCTAGTAGACTAATCATTTTTATATTTACATGCACTTCATTTATCAGCACATTCAATATGAAGTTATTTGCTTGGATTACATTCTAACTCAACATCAGATTAATGGAATATTTATAAATCCTTTTGCATCACCTCATTACCTTGAGTTACATGGCATGATTTTAGTTTATAAATTTATCATTGAGTGGTGTCTGTGAGTATATCTTATTTTTCATAGATATATTGTACATGAGTACCTAATTAGGCCTTCTTATCGTGACTCATACTATGGATATGCCACTTTATTTTTGTCCCCTAGCTTCACTTGGGGGTGGGGGTGTTAGAGTAGGTTGTTTACCTTAGCTCATATTCATATAGGTGATTTATTTTTACTTTATTTAGTTATTCCCACCCACTTATGTGTGGATATTTCATTTATCTTAGTTTAGATAGTATGCGATATAACATATTTATCTCTTACATATTATGGGGATATTTTATAGTTCGTTCTTTCTAGCCTTTAGGTATAGTTATATCTTAGTCCTAGGTTTGATATCTTAGCTTAATATTATATTTATGATTTATCTCTTAGATTGATCTCTTAATTATTATTTATCTTCCTTTCCTATTTATGTAAGGCATATTCATTGTGTTTGATAAGCTCAATAAATATGATATTATTGCTCTTTTTTTTATATGTATCTATAAATCTATGTTGTTAAATTAATTTCATATTATTGTTTTATGAATTTGATGTTATTATAACACTAGAGATCTTTTTCACTTGGAACAATTTGATTATCATTCCTTTCATATGCCAAAACTCACAGGTCAGTCTTTTGTATGATTTGACATCGATTTTGATCAATACCATGATGTACAACATGCCAATTTTATCCATAAGGGGTTTTTTTTGGGTTGGTTTATCCAAGGAATTTTAATTAATGTTTACTTATATTATTTTTCTTAGTGTGTTAACAATACACACTTACCCTTTTCATGTTTTTAGTAAACTTATTAAATAAATAGTTCTTTGGGGTTAATTATTTAGTTATCATAGGGCTGAACCGATAAATTAGTTGGTATTGATTTAAATTAATACTCTAAAAGATTTATAATATTGGGATATTTTTTAATATTAATTGATATAATAGATTATTACGTTTTTTGAAAAATATTTTTTAGATTTACAATGTATTTTTCACTTTTACCTATGAATCCCGATCCTATCACTAGATCAAACATGCCTTGTAAACTTGGTTGATAAACTGTCTCAACCTAAGTCTTATTAGACATGCTTTTTAGTTTTAAAATGATGATGATATGATCATTTATCACCATTTTATAAATAATACAAGCATGTCTCATTTTTATTATTTCATGCATTGATGAATATTTAGTATTTTATAAAATTCTCTTTTTTCCTTTGATGGTGTGTTGACCATCCATAACATATAAATTTATATCTTTATCATATAACAAATATTTAAATCATAACTTAAGTACCTACTTTATTAATTTCTTAAAAGGAGGTAAATTTTATTCCCACTGAGTGGGAATGAAATTAAGCAACATTGAACTATCCATAGAATCAACAATGGCCAAATCTAGAATATGGTATTGATATTTACTTGATGCTATATGACATTTTTAATTTCAATCTTAAATAAATTTCATTTACATAGAAAAAATTCAATATAATTCAATGTTAAAGATGCATATTTTTCAAAAGTAGACACTACCTATTTTAGCATTGAGGTTTATTTTTAAGATTTCTTCAACTCTAAAAACTTTAATTTAATAGGTTTTTTTAATCATGATAATTTTTATATCCTCAACATAGTGAGATTTCCAGAGTGAGTTGTTCATTATTTAAGAAATATTTTCTTATTCATATAATGGATGTCTGAAGATATTGCATCCTATTGGTAAATTTTCTTAAAAACCCTAACCATCCCCTTTTGAATAGTTTTTACATCCTCACAACTAATTTTATGTTTTTTGTTCAAATGCACCTAATATATAACCATATTGAACATAATATTATATACATGTTCTTATTGAATGATGCATTGCTATTTTTTTTTAAAAGTGTTAGTTACAAATCTATATGTATAATTTTACACTTCTGTAATTCATTATCAGCCTTATTTACCTAAATAAATAATATCCCTTTCTCTTTCTCTTTAAAATTGACAATGATTCCAATGTCATTGTTTTTACCAACCATAGTATGAAAACACCATAAGTTAGTGTGAATTTTTTATAGAGAATAAAATTAAATGAATCACTCTCAATCATAATTCTCCTAATTTTCTTCCCCTTAAAAAAATGAAATTTAGCTGTAGGGAGTCTAACCAACCAAATCCATAAGAGCTACAAAAAATAACTATGAAATCCTACATTATCTTAATCTTTTTTTTGAACAAAATGGTACAACTAGTGGTTAATATTTCCATGATAAAAAAAAAGTGTGTATTGTCATATAAGAAAGTAAATGAAAGTTGAATCAATGAAAAAATATTGTAGTGAAATAAAATAATTTATAAATGGAAAACCCAATACAAATTTTTTTTCTATGAAAAATAATATATATTAAGATCTTATATTGAAAGAAATGTTTGATTTATTAAAATTACATATAGTATATTTTATGTATTATAACATTAATAGCACATGCATTATACTAAAATTAAGTTTTATCAATAATATTATTTATAGACAACTAATATTGGCTAGTATACATGCATGCACATGCGTACGTACACACGCACACACCTTCATTCAAAGTCACACTATTCACCTAGATTTATACACTAAATTTCAAGCCACTTTTGGGTATATTAATTTTTGTTAATGGGGAGGTTGTGGAAAATGAAGTTTTTTAATGATGTGGAACTTGATAAATTATGAAAAGTTAAGGAAGATAAGATGAATCAGTGAAGAATAAGGCAAAGAAGGAATGTGATGAAGTTAAAATAAGTAGATTTTAGAGGAATGGGGTCTATAATTTAATAATGTTAAGAGGAATTTGGGATCAAGTTAAGATCGACATATTAATCTTAGCTGATTTGATGAGGATATTTAATAGTTGAGAGGGGTACATAGATCAGATGTTGAAGTAAATGAGAAATGTTTCAATAAAGGAGTAACTCTTGAACTGGGATTGAAATCTAGATATGAGGATTTAGTATACATTAGATAAAATTATTTTAAAATAAGGTAAATAATTGGGTAAGAGAATATTTATATTATTATATTATGTCCTAGGACCTACATTGGATAATTCTAAGTTAGATATGGGAGATGTACCTAGAATTAAAAAATGAGGAATTAATGGGGATACATATTTATCAAGAAAAATATCAATCAATCATCAATAACTAATTTGAGGCTAACTAGTAATTCTCTTTAATATGGTCCATCTAAAAAATAAAGTAAGGAATTGGGAATGAAAATAGAATAAGAACTTAGGTCAAAATTTACATCTTGGTTTGGATCTATATTTGATAATTATAATTTAAATTATGGAGAGGTTGGGATTTGATAAATGGAGATTAGAGGGGGTTATATAATATCCAATGGAAACCTTTTTAGTAGTGAATTTTAGTTTGACTTTGAATGGAAAACAAGATATTGGGTTTAATAGATTGAATCCTAATAAACCTTTAGGTTATAATTTATTCCATGTATTTTTATGATAAATAAATAATACCTATATTAGGAATGAATTATTAGAATGGGTCTAAGCTTACTTAATTTAAAAGAAATTAATTGGGAAAGTTTTGGGTGAAGTCCTTGGAGGAATGGGAGTATAATAATTTTAAGGGAAAAAAATTGAATAAACTTTTCCACCATCTAAAGGGTTACTTTATGGTTAATTTATATAAAAGTAGAGAGAGTATACATTCTTAAGAAATGAATATATTATATGTCAGATCGAAGGATTATTATTAAACAATGGAATGTAAATTTTAGAATGATTATTATGGTAACAAGATCAGAGAATTTTGAGTAAGATTTTATAATATATCTATAAAATATTATAATTGGGATATATATCATGAGATAATAAATTCATTTGGAAAATTTTGTGCAATGAGCACTAAAATAGTAGTGAAAAATATATTTTTCATGTAAGGACAAATGTGGATATTGATTTGGCTAACCTAATATTAAAATTAATATATATATCTCTTTTCAATAAAAAGAGTATATTCAGAAAAGAGATTATGAAACACCTTTGAGAAGGTGTTTTTCATGTTCCTTGGTGGGGCACATAGAAAATTCTTGTGATGTATATTCCAATAAATTTTCAAAGGTGATATCTATGAATTGGATCTAAAAGAAAAAAGGAATTGAGGTGAATGATTAGGATATAGTGAGAAATAGATATAAAATATTTACAGGAGGAAAGAGAGAGGGAAATAGGTAAAATAATTTGGTATTGTATAAAAGAAAAATATGGAAAAAAGTGTTTCACAAATTTTATGGCAAAAAAAGGATAAATTTTAGAAGGGGAAATAATACTAAGTATTTAAAGGATGTATTGAAGGAATATGAAGTGGATTTGAAAGAAAAAAATGTGGGAGTTAGTTGTAATAAAAGTGAAGGTGCTATAAAATAAGGAAATGGAAAAGGATTATATTATAAGGGGGAGTTAGATATGGAAGTAATGAAAGTATTTACAAAGGAGATGGATGTATAATATAATGGAATAATAGAGGAAAGTAATATGGAGAGGTAAAAGGAGGAGAAGGAAATGGTGATGGTGAATTGAAAGGGAGAGGGGGTAGGTGATAAGGAAATTTTATCTAGGTAAAATGAAATTAAGGAAATGGTAAGGCAGAGGAAAAAATGAAGGGGGTACGGGAAGGGGATAGAAGAAAAAGCCAAAATAATGTAAATAATTTTATGAAGAGGATATGAAAATAATAAAGGGGAGGGGTAAATATATTAATGATGAATTAGAGAATTGGAAATAAGGGGGTATTATTGAGGAAGAACTAAATATAGATTAGGAGTAGGAGCTAGGTAGAGCAAATGAAAGTTGAGAATATCTCATTAGAAGAGGAAAATATAATTCCCAAGATACTTTAAAAAGAATTCTTAATCCTAGATGTTAAAAATATAAATAAAATAATGAAAAGTAGGAAGATAGAAATAGAAAATTTTCAAGAATATTCATTGGAGGTTGTCAAATCAAGATATCAAATGATAGTTATTGATATGTTCACTTAGAGGAGGGGAAAGTACTTCATTTATATTATAATAATTGATCAATTGGTTAGGGGTGTGAAATCCCCTTACAAGAGGTTCTTGACAAGGTGTTTGATGGTCTTAGGGATAATAGGTGTGGTTATATTGTTGTTTATCCTAATTCTAGATTTTTACTAAATAAGTAAAAGAAGAAGGGATCTATGGTTATTGTTTACCCTAATCTTGATCTATAGGTCTATAGTTGTTAGGATAAGAGGATGAGGAATAAGAAGGGGATAGAATAAATATTGTTTTCCCTCTATAAGCATTAATTCTATCTCCCTTTTCCATAAATTTATCATAGTAAAAGTCAATCCATGAGAAAGGTGGAGTGAGAAAATTGAATAAATCAAGGAAAAGGAGTTTGATGAGTCCTTAGTGAGATAAGGCACTATCATTTCCTTTTTGGATTTACAAAGCTATCCATTATATTAGGTTGAAGAGGAATAATGGAAATTTTATAAAATTCTTGTGTTTGAGGTGGATGAGTAGCTTAAAATGGTAGGATAATAAAACGAAAAATCTACCTTATAAGGTAATATATCTTTGAATGAAAAGAGTAGCATCTAACTAGAAATCAAGAAGTGAAAGTATATATATCCCCTTACCTTTATCTATAACATTTTATAATGGTGTTAATAACTCAAAAATGTAGTGAATGCCTTTGTTTTTAATCATGTACCAACCTTCTCATACCTACAACATACCCATTAGCCTTGTTCAACTCTCTTTATTCATAACCATGATAAATCCTATAATTTGGATAACACCATCTTTCCAACCATGAGAAAATTCCTTGGAAATAGTATCAAGATTACCCCAAAACTCCTTATATAATTAAATTCACCCTACATTATTAAAACCCCTAATACAATTGGGGATTTCATTAAGGGCATTATGATTTCCTATTTTAGATCTTATTAATGGGCCCTGAATGAGGGAAAATAAGAGGCAACATAGAGTGGATAGAGAGAAAATAACCAACAAAGTAAGCAAATATCAATCCAATATATAGAACTCATCTATAGTGGGTATGTAACATATATCATAAAATACTTATGAATTAGGAAAATGGACCTATATGATTCATCTTATCTCAATTACCCATCAAATTACAGACACACACACACACACACACACACACACACACACACACACACACACACACACACACACACACACACACACACACACACACACACACACACACACACACACACACACACACACACACACACACACACACACACACACACACACACACACACACACACACACACACACAATTAAGATTTAGTAATAATCACGTGTGAAACCTCACTTTGAATGATATCATATCCTAATAAAAATGAAAAAGGAATGTCATTTTAAGACATATATATCACATTAGTGTGACAAATGTTGCAAAAGAAGACCAATTTGGTAAGAATTTCAAACACTCACTAGTGACCAAACCACTAAAGGCCTTATCAAAACCTAAAGAGGTAAAAATGCATATCAATTAATTAAGAAACAAAATGGGATTATGATTCCCATTTATTCATATTCCATATATTATTATCACGATGCTTTAAATTTAGTGCATGTTTACCCTCAATGAACTTATCAATAATTAAAATTAAACATTGATGAGAAGAGAAACATGTTATCTTATTATCTCCATTTTTTTGGTTATGTTGAAATTTGGAACCTTATCAAAAGTATTATGTATCCAAAAATCATGTTCTGCAACATCTTTACTTTGTAATTATTGAGGAGAAATAATGTGAGAGTCATTAATCTTACCCATCAAGGTAGTTTTGATTTTATTAACAATTGTTTTCCTCAAAACCTAAACAAAATCCTTTTATCCTAGAAAATATTGGGCAAATGTTACGTAGATGAGAAATGAAAGCATTTCCTTATAACTATGTGTTCATAATAAATATTTTCAAAAAGATCTAGCCATTAACAAGAATAGAAATTGAAGACAGAATAGGGTCTTTGGAAATAAATACTATCTTCTTTACAATATACCACATGGATGTAATTTTGTAGGATCTAGGATGAACTACATAAAAATATCATAGGAAATTACAATTTCTTCAAAACTTTGAGATTTCAATATTTTGTGGGAAGTTCATACAACCTTATCCAACATTCCTCATGTAGATTTGACTTCTTTATAAAAATCACTTACCATTTTTTAATTTTAATTTTAAAAGTGTATAAGTACTAATATTTTGTTAATAAAACAAAATCCCTATCCTCAAAATTATGAAAAGAGATCATGAAAAAATCATTTGGAATAAAATAAATAGTCTTCAAATCTACCCCCTCCAATTAATTTTCAACAATTTTTGAAACTTGACCTTTTCCAAAGATTCCCCTTAATTATATTCCAATTATAGTGTTATTATAAAATATATGTTTTAACTAAGAACAATTATTGTATAAAAGTTCACTAGGTTGGCTTTGCACTTGATCAGGTGCTTAGCTATCAGACCAAGTTGATCCTAGACTTGATGGAGCTAGGTATGAGCATATCAAGGTTTGACACACAATATTTAATCACGATATGGAATTGGAAACATTTTCGCACAAGGTGTAAGCCTTGTGCACTCACCTGAAGTGAAATAGTGAAAGGACTGAGCCTACATTAAGATAATTACAACATGTCATAACTTGGGGTCCAAACAAGTTTAAACCTTTAAACAAGGGGTTCAGGTGGCCTTTAAGTGCTAGGTAATCCAAGGGAAGTTCAATAAGTGTAATTTTACTTAGTGGCATAAGTCCTAAGGCACAAACCTATACTGGCTAGATAAGACTCTTAACAGCGTAAGTTGGGAGAAGGACTAACATAGGGTCACTCAAGTGTTTAGGTAAATCATAGAAATGGCTTAGTTTCAGCTACTCATCCTTAAGGTTGTGTCCTTGGTGTGGGTGTTGGAGCCTTGGTGCATCTTGGTTCCATCATTTAGTCATATCTAGGTGAGTCGAGGTTTCTATATGGTACAAGGATGCCATTAATGACCAAGGGTGAATCTCCCTTTTGTAATGCATTTAATTAAATAGCTAAAACACTAATCAAATGAAACTAACTCACAAGCATAACATTAAATATAACACAAAATAAAATTTTAAGATATAAACAATCCTATGGAAAACATAATAAGGTATGCCCATTTGAATTTACCTAAATTACATCAAAACATTTCAAAATTACATCATATATTTAATTTTTCAATACATCTATTTAAATATATGTAAATCCTATGTTTGCATAAGTCTAGAAACTTAGTTGTATAGCGTCTTCCCTAAAAATTTAAAAATCAAAATCTGTCTAGAAGCCCTGATTCTTTGTTTTTAAATTAATAAAACATGTTTGAAAGCTATGTATTGATCTATATGATCAAATCAATCACTTGTATGAAATTTTAAGGGTTTGAAATTATATTTTATGAAGTTTTAAGGCATTCCATGCCTGAATCAACCTTTCTATGGCATTTTTGATGTGTTTTTAGAGCTTATATTAGCATTAAATCTCCTAAAAACTTATCTAAATGCCACCGAAAACCCTCGTTTAATCTTTATAGCCTAAAAATGTATTTGTATGACATAAAAACCTTAAAATTCCATTCACTTGAAAAAAAATTGAATTGATCATTTTCAATCTTCTTTTGACAAGTGTAAAACCACAACAAACTAGGTTGTACAACCTTCTCCTTCCCTATTTGTTCTTCTAAGTTGATCTAAAGAATTGTGGCACTCGAATATGAAAATGGAACATAATATATAAGGATCTTCAAAAATAAAATTATATTATAAAGTATGGTTTATAAGTTTAATATCTAATTTACTTCCATTTAGGTTTATGTGGTCCCCACCAAGAGATAGACATAACTTTTTTATATGCAAGGAAAAAGCTGAGTAACTTATATTTACATAAAAATATTTCTTTTTTAATTTTTAACTTGGTAAAACCAAGGATAAATAGGAAATTTTCCTTTTACATTCTCAAATTGATTGAAGAATAATTAGATAATAATATTTTTTGAAGATACATGTAAGCGGAGAGGTCAAGAGTTCAAACCTCCAAAGCATATTTTTGCTCAAATTTCCTTTCAGTAATAAATTTTGTCACATTTGTCTTTAAATACCCTGTATTGTGATGATTTTTTCAAAAAGTCACTATTTTTACTAAAGGTGGTTATGTGACTAGTTGATTTATAAGTTTTTGGATGTTACAGACATATCAAAATGGTAAATTTTATGTTTTGAAGCCCTTTTATATGGGTTTTGTAAAAAATGTATTAAAAATGATGTATAAAGGTGCCTTTTTTATGGATTGATGTGGTTGAACATGCCTTGATCGTGTTCAAATATAGTATGATATGGATGATCATAGGGGATAAACAGGCTTTGATCGTGTTCATTAGCCTTTATGTTGTTAGAGTAGGTTTTTTACCTTAGCTCATGTTCACCTAGGTTTTTTTTTTTTAATTTTATTTAGTGATTCCCACCCACTTATGTGTGGATATTTTATTTATCTAATTTTAGATATTATGAGATATTACATATTTATCTCTTATATATTATGGGGATATTTTTTAGTTGTTTCTATCCTTCAGGGATAGTTATCTCTTAGTCTTAGGTTTGATATCTTAGCTTGATCTTTTAGTTATGATTGATCTTCCTTACCTATATATACAAGGCACATTCATTGTATTTAATAAGCTCTAGAGATATAATAAATGATATTTATACTCTTTTTTTTCATATATATATATTTGTAAGTCTATGTTGTTAAATTACTTTAAGATTCTTATTTTTATGAATGTGATGTTCTGCTAACACTAAACATCTGTGTGGCTTGGAACATTCTTATTTTTTTTCATTTCATGGTGTCATATGCTAAGGTGTTGTATTCATTCATTTGTGAATTTTATATAAGGTCATATTTTATTTCATATATCCATATTTTGTCCTTTTTGTTTGGGAGATATTTTGCATATGGTTTGCATTAGTTATATTTATTTTTAGTAGAGCAAGGAACCTCATTATTTGTACTTCAAGTGACTTATGAATTCCTAGACTACATCTCCATTATTTTTTACATTTTGATAATTCCTCCAACATGTAGTTATGATGTTTTTTTTAGTAGAGTGATATAGAAGTGGCTTTCTCTCTCTTGGGTGATCCATTTTCTACGTCATTCTATATTCTCCATACCATCTTGTATTATGGTAATGTTGACCTTGCATATCCATACAACAGCCTACATTTTTATATTTTATGGGTATGTTGACCCTAAAAATCTATGAACAACATAGATCGATGGCTAGGAGATTGTCAATTTTAGGACAATAGTGCAATAGGTTGATGTGCAAGAGATAGTAAATTTTAAACCAACAATCAGGTTGACTATTCATCTCAAGTTTCCATCTCTTTTATGGGTGATGTCATTCCCACATCACTTAAATCAATAAAAAGGGGGAAGCACTCATCCTCACCCATATCCGCTTGGTCATATGGTGTGGTCACATGGAGGGGGCTTGATTTTTTATTCCTATTAGTGGGATCTTAATGCCCACCCCTTTAAAAAAAATTAATCCATCGGAGAATTGATTTTTTTTTAAGAATTTAATATTTTTAATGAATTTTTAATTTTTGACCCATTTATGATGGGAAAACTTGTAAAAATTATATTTTTTGATTGGTAACTCAAAATTGAGTTCTAATTTTTTCAAAAGTGTATGTTTTTTATACCCAATCTATTGGTGTCATTTGTTTTTTATAATTTACTAAAATATAAAGTGCTTTTTTTTTGGGGTGGGGGAGGGTAAAATACAAATTATTTTGGGGGGTAATCTCAATGTTGATTTATGTAGCCTTTTTACATTCTCTTGCTCTTTGGAGATTTTTTAAGAATGTCTTATTATTCTACATTAGATCAATTATACCAATACATAATTACCACACATGTATAACAAGAATGGAAATAATCATTAAATGAAAAATATTATGGGCCTTAATAATTGAAACACAACCAATGTTCACTAGAGAATATGAGAAATTTTAGCACCAATGATAATTTTATGAGTGTATGGGTTTGATAGTAACTTATGTAAGTGATATCCTTTTATTTAATTTAGAAGGATGTGATTCTATATTTAAAATGTGAGAAAAATTGAAGGTTTTATTTGGTAAGGTGGATCACATGAGAGTCATGCAACTTGAAGTAAAGATCACTTCTCTCAATCCTGAAGATTTTTTATCCATTTTAGACTATCTTACTAAGTTTAAGCACTTCTTGAAATAATAAAGGGGAGTGGAAGAGATAAGAAACATTAAGAGGGTGCTAACCTAATTCTATCTAATTTGAAAGGTCTATTATAAATATTTGCTTCTACCTTTTTCTCTAGCATGCATGCCTTAGGTGCCACATTCAAAATGATAGATTTAGAGTTGTTTTGAAAAAGAATTACTTAGGAAAAATATAAATTATCTAACCTTGATTTTTCTACCTCTCAAAATACCTTATTATCATCTCATCCTAATGGCAAGGTAAAATAAAAAAGTAAACTCAAAACCTCTCCTTATCCATCTCAAAGCTCCACCAAACCCAAAGATCCACCAAAATCAAAGACAATAACTCTAAACCCAAGGAGTCTTCTAAATCTAATAATAATTATAGATTTTCATTATCATTTTTTGGTGGGACTAGTCATGTAGAAACTAGGTGTTAGAAGAGAATGTAAGCCTTAGAATATCCAGTCAGAAAACACAAGATCTGTATCTCCACTCTATATCATTCTAATGAGCATGTAAGATAACTTAATGTTTGTAGGAAAACTCAATCACATATTACAAATAATTTGGATATAAGTTTTGGTGCTTTTCACCACATGACTTCTTATAAAGAGTCTTTTATATCTCTTAGTTTGAGTTCTACTTACAAAATTGAGGTTGGATATTTTTCCTTTATTTTTGTTAATGGAAAAGGTGATAAATAACTTGTTAGTGGCTGCATCAATGATGCACTATATTTTTATGACATCAATTAATATTTTATTTCTATTTTATCAATTTTTTCTTTCTAGTTAGGGAAAGAAAATGACTTTCACACCACAAGGGGATGAAATTTGAACCTTTTTGGAGCTTCATTCACTTATGGCATAATGTATTATTGATCATAACTCCATATATATCACTTTGAGGTTTTTGAGGACATTTATTCTATGGGGACATGCTTGGTTTATCATACTAATTATTTTAGTAAGCTTTGGGATGAGATATTTAGACATCTTAATTATAGATATTTGAAGGACTTGAGAAATCATGGTATGTTTGATGGCCTTCCTAGAGTTTCTTTTCTTGTTGGAGTTTTCCATAGTTATGCATTAGGGAAATAACACCAAGGTTTGTTTTTGAAGGGTATGTCCAAAAGAGTTTCTTCACCACTTAACCTTATACACAATGACTTGATAGTTTTTGTAATCCTTTCAATGGAGCCAAGTATGCACTTACATTTATTGATAATTTATTGAGAATTACTTGGGTTTATTTTTTAAAGTATAAGAGTGAAGTTTTCTCACACTTAAATTTTTTCAAGGCTTTGATCAAGAATCAATACTCTAGTTCCACAAATAATCTTCGCATTGATAATAAGGGGAGTTCTTCAACAAAGAGTTTCTAGATTTTTGGAATCTCATGTCATTGTTCACCAACATTATATATTTTTATACTCCATAATAGAATGGATTATTAGAAATGAAGAATTGAACTTTAAAATATATGACTAGTTTCATGATGCTTTCTCAGGATTTACCTCCTATATTCTAAGGAGAATATGTTAACTATGCATACTACATTAAGAATTTCACACCAAATAGATCACTTGAGAATTTAGTTCTAAAGGAGGTTGGGTCTAGAAATAATCTTGATGTCTCATTTTTTCAAGATTTTGGGATCCATGCTTAGTATTTTGTACTAAATAAGAAAAGGAGAGCCTTGGATAAGAAGATCAAACCCTATATCTTTTTAGGGTATTATGAGGACATGAGAACTTATCAAATTTTGGATCCTATTACTCATGATGTTATTTTTTAGACACATTTTTATTTTGATGAGATCTTCTCTTCTCATGATTATTCATCTTCTTCTATGTCTTATTCTTCTTCTTTACTCCCATCTTTTGATGATTATTTACTTAATCTTAAAGATTTATTATTTAAGGAGCCAATTTAGGAGGCCATTGAGGGAGTTATGGATGTAGACTTAGATGAAAATCATGTTCCCACTATGCCTAAGTGGCCTCATACTACATTTTTTTAGGTAGCACCTTTCATATAGGATCTTCCATCTATTATACATCATCATACACATTTTACAAGTTTTGGAAATTTGTTTCATGTGTTTTCTATGGATCCATAGTCCTTTTGATAGGCTCATGGTATAGAAGAGTGGGATGATGTGATGATAGATGAGTATTATTATTTGATTAATAATCATTATTTGGATTTGTTATCTCTTCCTAAGGGAATAAATTTGGTTAGATCCAAGTGGATATACCACACTAAATGTGTAGTTGATGGGTCCATTGATAAGTATAATGGACGTCTTGTAGTAAAGATTTTCTCACAAGTCAAATGTATTGATTAATCTAATACTTTTTACCATATTTCCAAGATGGATTATATGAGCCTTGTAATTTTTATTTTTACATCATAGGGTTGGTTAGTGTTCCAAATAGGTGTAAAGACTACCTTCTTACATGCATATTTAGAGTTATTTTGAAAAAAAATTACTTGGAAAAATATAAATTATCTAACCTTGAGTTTTACACCTTTCAAAAGACCTTATTATCATCTCATCCTATTGGAAAGGTAAAATAAAAAAGTAAACTCAAAATAACTCCTTATCCATCTCAAAGTTATACCAAACCCAAATAGCCACCAAAATCAAAGAAAATAATGCTAAACCCAAGTATTCTTCTAAATCTAAGAATAACTCTATATTTTCATTATCATTTTTTGGTGGGACTACTCATGTAGAAGCTAGGTGTTAGAAGAGAATGTAAGCCTTAGAATATCTAGTCAGAAAACACAAGATCTGTATCTCCACTCGACCTCCATCTAATGAGCATGTAAATCACTTAATTTTGGTAGGAAAACTCAATCAATTATTACAAATAATTTGGATATAATTTTTGGTCCTTTTGACCACATGACTTCTTATAAAGAGTATTTTATATCTCTTAGTTTGAGTTTTACTTAAAAAATTGAGGTTATATATTTTTCCTTTATTTTTGTTAATGGAAAAGGTGATAAATAAATTGATAGTGGCTGCATCAATGATGCACTATATCTTTCCGACATCAATTCATATTTGCTTTCTATTTTATCAATTTTTTCATTCTAGTCAAGGAAAGAAAATGACTTTCACACCACAAGGTGATGAAATTTGAACCTTTTTGGAGCTTCATTCACTTGTGGCATAAGGTATTATTGATCATAAATCCATCTATATCACTTTGAGGGTTTTGAGGACATTTTTTCTATGGGGACATGCTTGGTTTATCATACTGATTATGAGAGTAAGCTTTGGCATGAGAGATTTAGACATCTTAATTATAGATATTTGAAGGACTTGAGAAATCATGGTATGTTTGATGGCCTTTCTAGAGTTTCTTGTCTTGTTGAAGTTTTCCATAGCTATGCATTAGGGAAATAACACCAAGGTTTGTTTTTGAAGGGTATGTCCAAAAGAGTTTCTTCACCACTTAAGCTTATACACAGCGACTTGATAGTTTTTGTAATCCTTTCAATTGAGCTAAGTATGCACTTACATTGATTGATAATTTATTGATCATTACTTGGGTTTATTTTTTCAATTATAAGAGTGAAGTTTATCACACTTAAAATCATTCAAGGCTTTAATCAAGAATCAATATTCTAGTTCCACAAATAATCTTCGCATTGATAATAAGGGGAGTTCTTTAACAAATAGTTTCTAAATTTTTGGAATCTCATGTCATTTTTCACCAACATTATATTACTTATACTCCATAATATAATGGATTAGTATAAATGAAGAATTTAAATTTAAAAGATATGACTATTTTCATGATGCTTTCTTAGGATTTACCTCCTATATACTAAGCATAAGCAGTTAACTATGCAAACTACGTTAAGAATTTCACACCAAATAGAGCACTTGAGAATTTATTCCAAAGGAGGTTGGTTCTAGAACTAAGCTTGATATCTCATTTTTTCATGTTTTTGGGATCCATACTTAGTATTTTGTGCTAAATAAGAAAAGGAGATCCTTGGATAAGAAGATCAAACCCTAGATCTTTGTAGGGTATTGTGAGGACATGAGAATTTATCAAATTTTGGATCCTATTACTCATGATGTTATTATTTAGATAGATGTTTAGTTTGATGAGCTCTTCTCTTATCATGATTCATCATCTTCTTCTATGTCCTATTCTTCTTCTTTTCTCCCATCCCTTGATGATTATTTACTTAATCCTAAAGATTCCTTATTTGAGGAGCCAATTTAGGAGGTCATTGAGGAAGTTATGGATGTAGACTTAGATGAAAATCATGTTCCCACTATGCCTAAGTGGCCTCATACTACATTTTTTTAGGTAGCACAATTCATATAGGATCTTCCATCTATTATACATCATCATACACATTTTACAGGTTTTGGAAATTTGTTTCATGTGTTTTCTATGGATCCATATTCTTTTTGATAGGCTCATGGTATAGAAGAGTGGGATGATGTGATGATAGATGAGTATTATTATTTGATTAATAATCATTATTTGGATTTGTTATCTCTTCCTAAGGGAAGAAATTTGGTTAGATGCAAGTGGATATACCACACTAAGTGTGTAGTTGATGGGTCCATTGATAAGTATAATGGATGTCTTGTAGTAAAGATTTTCTCACAAGTCAAATGTATTGATTAATCTAATACTTTTTACCATATTTCCAAGATGGATTCTATGATCCTTGTTATTTTTATTTCTACATCACAGGGTTGGTTAGTGTACCAAATGGGCATAAAGACTACCTTCTTACATGTATATTTATAAAATAAAATATAAATGGAGAAACTTGTTGGATATATTCATCATTATTATCTTATTTGTTGATTATTAAGGCCTCTCTATAGTCTCAAATAGGATTCTTGATCTTGGTATGAGAATATGTATTATTTTAATCTATATACTAGATTTGTTCATTTCCACTCAAATCCTACCATATATATCTGCCATGTTAGAGAGGATATTGTTATACTAGTTTTTTATGTTGAAGATATGCTTATTGTAGGTAGATATTATTCTCACATTCAATTTATTCAATAGGGTCTCTCAGTGTAATTTTATATGATAGATCTTGATCTTTTGCACTTTTTCCTTGGTTTGTATATTTCTTAGTCAAATTCAAGGATTCATTTGAGTTAGCATAAGTACACCCTTGATATTATTAAATGTCTTAGAATGGATGATTGTAAGCCAAAACCCTCTATTTTATAGCCTAGGATCATTCTTACTTCCACTTCCACTAATCCTCTTTATTATCCTACATTGTATAGGCATTCGGTTGGAAGTCTCATGTACCTGAACCATACTCACCCTAATATTTATTTTATATTTGTTATTATATCTTGGTTTGAACATGTTCCTCATGAAAATCACTATCAGGATGTTAAAATGATTTTTTTTATATTTTTAGGGCACTTCACACTTTGCATTACACTACACCAAAGGTTTTACTCAGTTGGTTAGATATATTGATTCATATTAGTTAAGTTATATTAATGAAAGGTGATCCAATTTTGGATACCTTTTTCATCTTAGTTCTTCTCTATTTGGTTGGGAATGTAAGAAGTAACATGTTATTCCACTTCAATCTATGGAATCAAAGTACAAGGCAAAGGTCACAACAAGTCATTAGGTTCTTTGGCTCTGATAGTTAGTGATAAAGTTTGGATTCACATAATATTCACCTATTTTACTTTAGTGTGATAACCAAAGTGTAATTCAAATTTACCATAACCTTATTGAGATCCAGTAGAATAAACATATTTATATTTACGTGCACTTCATTTATCAACACATTCAATATGGAGTTATTTGCTTGGAGTACATTCTAACTCAGCATCAGATTAATGGAGTATTTATAAATCCTTTTGCATCACCTCATTACCTTGAGTTACATGGCATCATATTAGTTTATAAAGTTATCATTGAGTGGTGTCTATGAGGATATCTTATTTATTAATTTATTCATAGATATATTATACAAAAGTACCTAATCAGGCCTTCTTACCATGACTCATACTATGGATATGCCACTTTATTTTTGTCCTCTAGATTCACTTAGGGGAGGGGGTGTTAGAGTAGGTTGTTTACCTTAGCTCATGTTCATCTAGGTGGTTTATTTTTACTTTTATTTATTTATTCCCACCCACTTATGTGTGGATATTTCATGTATCTTAGTTTAGATAGTATGAGATATCACATATTTATCTCTTACATATTATGGGGATATTTAATAGTTCTTTCTATCCTTTAGGTATAGTTATCTCTTAGTCCTAGGTTTGATATCTTAGCTTAATATTTTAGTTATGATTTATCTCTTAGCTTGATCTCTTAATTATGATTTATCTTCCTTTCCTATTTATGTATGGCATGTTCATTGTATTTCATAAGCTCTGTAAATATGATATTATTTCTCTTTTTTTATATATGTATCTATAAGTCTATGTTGTTAAATTAATTTCATATTATTTTTTTATGAATTTGATTTTATTAAAACACGAGATATTTTTCACTTGGAAATTTTTTATTTTCATTCCTTTCAGATGCCAAAACTCACAAGTCAATCTTTTGTATGAATTGACATCGATTCTGATCAATACCATGATGTACAACATGCCAATTTTATCAATAAGGGGGTTTTTTGGGTTGGTTGATCAAAGAAATTTTAAATTATGTTTATTTATATCAGTTTTCTTAGTGTGTTAACAATACACACTTACCCCTTTCATGTTGTTAGTAAACTTATTAAATAAATAGTTCTTTGGGGTTAATAATCTAGTTGTCATAGGGTTGAACCCACAAATTAGTTGGTCTTGATTTAAATTAATACTGTAAAGGATTTATAATATTAGGATATTATTGAATATTTATTGATATAATAGATTATTATATTTTGTGAAAAATATTTTTTATATTTACAATGTATTTTTCACTTTTACCTGTGAATCTCGATCTTATCACTAGATCGAATGTGCCTTGTAAACTTGGATGATAAACTATCTCAACCCAAGTCTTTTTAGACATGTTTTTTAGTTTTAAAATGACGATGATATGATAATTTATAACCATTTTATGAAGAATACAATCATGTCTCATTTTTATTATTTCATGCATTGATGCATATTTAATATTGTATAAAATTATATTTTTTCCCTTGATAGTTTGTTGACCATCCATAACATATAAATTTATATCTTTATCATATAACTAATATTTAAATCATAACTTAAGTACCTAATTTATTAATTTATTAAAAGGAAGCAAATTTTAATCCCATTGAGTGGGAATGAAATTAAGAAACATTGAACTATCCATAGAATCAACATTGGCCAAATCTAGAATATGGTATTGATATTTACTTGATGCTATATGACATTTTTAATTTCAATCTTAAATAAATTTCATTTACATATAAAAAATTCAATATACTTCATTGTTAAAGGTGCATATTTTTCAAAAGTAAACACTACCTATTTTAGCATCGAGGTTTATTTTTAAGATTTCTTCAACTCTGAAAACATTAATTTAATAGGTTTTTTTAATCATGCTAATTTTTTATCCTCAACATAGTGAGCTTTCTAGATTGATTTGTTAATTATTCAATAAATCTTTTCTTATTCATATAATGGATGACTAATATATTGTATCCTATTGGTAAATTTTCCTAAAAACCTTAACCATCCCCTTGTGAATAGTTTTTACATCCTCACAACTATTTTTATGTTTTTTGTTCAAATACACCTAATATATAACCATATTGAACATAATATTCTATACATATTCTTATTGAATGATGCATTGCTATTTTTTTTTAAATTATTAGCTGCAAATCTATATGTATAATTTTACACTTCTATAACTCATTATCAACCTTATTTACCTAAACAAATAATATCCCTTTCTCTTTCTCTTTAAAATTAACAATGATTCCAATGTCATGGTTTTTACCAACCATAGTATGAAAACACCATAGTTTAGTGTGAATTTTTTGTGTAGAATAAAATTATATGAATCACTCTCAATCATACTTCTCCTAATTTTCTTTCCCTTCAAAAAATGAAATTTAGCTGGAGGGAGTCTGACCAACCAAATCTATAAGATCTAAAAAAAATAACTATGAAATCATACATTATCTTTAAACATTTTTTTTTAAAAAAATGGTACAACTAGTGGTTAATATTTCCATGATATAACAAAAGTGTGTATTGTCATATAATAAAGTAAATGAAAGTTGAATCAATGAAAAAATATTGTAGTGAAATCAAATAATTCATAAATGGAAAACCTAATGCAAAATTTTGTTCTAGGAAAAATAATATATATTAAGATCTTATATGGAAAGAAATGTTTGATGATAGTATACAAAATTTTATAAATTAATATAATAAAGTTATTAATAGTTTATAGTAAAAAATATGAGTCGCCCCTATAATAACTAGTAGCCATTAATTATCACATAAGATGATGAAAAAAATAAAGCACATTCAAGATAATTAGAAACCAAAATTCCTAATTAAATAGTGAATAAAACAAGATGACATGGACATAATTTAATAATTACACATGTTAGGATAACTAGAAACCAATAATTTATACACAATACTAAAATAAAACAATATTATCTTAGATTAAATTTCCAAACAAGTTGATATAATGGGGCGTGTAATAATTTGACAATGGTTAAGAAGAAATAACACTTTTTAATTATCATACTAGATGAAAAGAATTAAACTTTTTATGTGAAAATACTTTTAAACATTTTTTTAAAAAAATTGTTTAACAACTTATACCAATATATGAGATTTATCTATAAAACTAGTTTCTAAAGTAATTGTCTAGGAGAACCAATAACAACTAATTATTACACAAGACAAGAAGTAGACAATGTAGTAAATTTGAGAGAATAAATATATGAAGAAAATAAGATGATATGACCATAAATAAAGGATTAAACATGTTAGGATAACTAATGGCTGATAATTATAAAATAATATTATAATCACATTAGAAAAATACACATGTTAGGAGAACTAGTGGTTGATAATTAGAGAAGTATCATCCACTTAGAAAAGTATACACATTAGGAGAAATAATTAGAACCACTAATATGAGAATAATTCAATTTTATAGTTGTAAATATTTCAAAACATATATAATTTTAGTGATTTTTGAATGACTAATACTAACATAAGATATTTATAAACAAAACTAGTTTTTGAATAAATCATTTGGGAGAACTAGTGATAACTAATTATAACACAAGACATGAAGTAGAAAATGTATCTAATTTGAGATAAATAATATGAGAATCAAACAAGATGAGATGACCATAAATAGAAAACACATGTTAAGAGAACATGTGGCTACTAATGAGAATATTTTAATTGTGTAGGTGTAAATGCTTCAAAATGTCACTTTTAAGAAATTACTAGATAACTCATACTGATATATGAGATTTTTAAATAAAACTTGTTTTGGGGGTAATTTGTTAGGATAAATAGCAAATGCTAATTATCATACTGAATGAAAAGTAGATAATATTAACCTAAACTCCACTATAATATGAATTTTAAGATACTATGTTAATGTACATTGATTAATCATCTAGAATATTACCTTTATATTAAAATATTATGTTATTATACATGTGATTTATTAAAATTACATATAGTATATTTTATTTATTATAACATTAATATCACATGCATTATACTAAAATTAAGTTTTATCAATAATATTATTTATAGACAACTAATATTGGCTAGTATACATGCATACACATGCATACGTACATGTGTGCACACTCTTCATTCAAAGTCACACTATCCACCTAGTTTTATACACTAAAGTTTAAGCCACTTTTGGGTATATTAATTTTTTTTAATGGGGAGGTTGTGGAAAATAAAGTTTTTTAATGATGTGGAACTTGATAAATTATGAAAATTTAAGGAGGATAAAATGAATTATTGAAGAATCAGGAAAAGAAGGAATGTGATGAGGTAAAAAGAAGTAGATTTTAGAGGAATGGGGTCTCTACGTTAATAATGTCAAGAGGAATTTGGGATCAAGTTAAGATAACATATTATTCTTAGCTGATTTGATGAGGATATCCAATAGTTGAGAGAGGTACATAGATCAGATGTTGAAGTAAATGAGAAATGTTTCAATAAAGGAGTAAATCTTGAACTGGGATTGAAATCTAGATATGAGGATTTAGTATACATTAGATAAAATTATTTTAAACTAAGCTAAATAATTGGGTAAGGAAAGATTTCTATTATTATATTATGTCCTAAGACCTACGTTTGATAATTATAAGTTAGATATGGGAGATGTGCCTAGACATAAAAAATGAGGAATGAATGGGGATACATATTCATCAAGAACAAATATCAGTCAAGCATCAATAACTAATTTGAGGCTAACTAGTAATTCTCTTTAATATGGTCCATCTAAACAATAAAATAAGGAATTGGGAATGAAAATAGAATAAAAACTTAGGTCAAAATTTACATCTTAGTTTGGATTTATATTTGATAATTATAATTTAAATTATGGAGAGATTGGGATTTGATAAATGGAAATTAGAGGGGGTTAGATAATATCCAATGGAAACCTTTTTAGTAGTGAATGATAAATTGACTTTGAATGGTAAACAAGATATTGGGTTTAATAGAATGAATCCTAATAAACCTTTAGGTTATAATTTATTCCATGAATTTTTATGAGAAATAAATAATACCTATATTAGGAATGAATTATTAGAATGGGTCTAAACTTAATTTAAAAGGTAGTAATTGGGAAAGTTTTGGGTGATCCTTTTGGGTGAAGTCCTTAGAGGAATGGGAGTATAATAATTTTAAGGGAAAAAAATTTAATAAACTTTTCCACCATCTAAAGGGTTACTTTATGGTTAATTTATATAAAATTAGAGAGAGATTACATTCTTAAGAAATGAATAAATTATATGTCAGATCAGAGGATTATTATTTAATAATGTATTGAAATTTTTTAAAATGATTATTATGGTAACAAGATCAGAGAAGCTTGAGTAAGATTGTATAATATACCTATAGAATATTAGAATTGGGATATATATCATGAGATAATAAATTTAGTTGGTAAATTTTGAGTATTGAGCACTAAAATACTAGTGAAAAATATATTGTTGATGTAAGGACAAATGTGGATATTGATTTGGATAACCTATTATTAAAATTAATTTATATCTCTTTTCAATAAAAAGAGCATATTCAGAAAATAGATAATGAAACACCTTTGAAAAGGTGTTTTTCATGATCCTTGGTGGGGCACATAGAAAATTATTGTGATGTATATTCCAATAAATTTTCAAAGGGGTTATATATTAATTGGATCTAAAATAAAAATGGAAGTGAGGTGAATGATTAGGATATAGGAAAAAATAGATATAAACTATTTAGAGGAGGAAAGAGAGAGGGAAATAGCTAAAATACTTTGGTATTGTATAAAAGCAAAATATGGAAAAAGGTGTTTCACAACTTTTAGGGAAAAAAAAAGGATAAATTTTAGAAGGGGAAATAATACTAAGTATTTAAAGGATTGATTGAAAGAATATAAAGTGGATTTGAAAGAAAAAAATGTAGGATTTAACTATAGTAAAAGTGAAGGTGCTATAAAATAAGGAAATGGAAAATGATTATATTATAAGGGGGAGTTAGATGTGGAAGTAATGAAAGTATTTACAAAGGAGATGGATGTATAATATAATGGAATAATAGAGGAAAGTAATATGGAGAGGTAAAAGGAGGAGAAAGAAATGGTGATGGTGAATTGAAAGGAAGAGGGGGTAGGTGAGAAGTAAATTTTATCTAGTTAAAATGGAATTAAAGAAATGGTGAGGCAGAGGAAAAAATGAAGGTGAAGGGGGTGTGGGAAAAGGATAGAAGAAAAAGCCAAAATAATGTAAATAATTTTATGAAGAGGCTATGAAAATAATAAATGGGAAGGGTAAATATATTAATGATGAATTAGAGAACTGGAAAT